>CAIGRN010115869.1:0-24650 GCA_903798345.1 Fraxinus anomala
CTAAAACTTCCGTTCTGCGTCAGTTGCTACGGGCTCAATCTACTCATTTAAAAACTCTATGCATTACTATTTGCTTGCGAAATATTTGGTTTACATAAAATATAGATTTATACCATACAATGTCATGACAAACTATACATAAAATTGAAATAAAACATGAGTATAGTTAACTAAAACAAGATCAAGCATTTGTTGTTGTCATACTTTGTGAAAGCAAAGCATACCTAAATAAATAGTTAAAGAATTCACATTGTCCAGTGAGCCTCAAACAGTAAATTTGACCAAGAAGAATTGAAAGTATTTTAGAAATCAGTAATATTAAAAATGTCCACTTGTCCACTCTTTTAAAGTTAGGATAGGATTGGAATGACGCATAGAATAATAGCCAAAAAGGCACCCCAAAGATGATTCGTAGGAACATTTATGAAGGGTCTCTGTTGGGTCTGAGGAGACCAAATCCAACTGACAAATCATAACCATTCGTTTACTTGGAAAAAAATGGACATTTGGTATAAATAAATAAAAAGGGAAATAATTGAATGACTAATGACAACCACTCTCTAAAATAGTGGTCCACAAAGGAATTTTTGAGAACTAATTTTATGAAAACGATTCTTTTAATCCAATGAACTTTTAGAAAAAATTAATCTAATGTGACATCTTCAAAATTGAAGATACTTTTGAAAAAGAAAACTCCTTTAAAAATTAGTTTTCAAAAAAAAATTAAAATAAAAATTTCAGGAAGTTCTTTTACTAAAAATAAAAGTAAAAGTCGTGTCAAACGAGTCTCAAATCATCATTCATAAATTAAAACGAATGAGAAAATAGAATCAATGGATTCTATACTTGACTATTAAAAGAGCAAAGTTGAGATAATCCACTTGAACACGTAATAGTGCAGTTGCCAAGGAGAAAAACGAAGCTATTCTTGTATGCTTGGGAAATTTAGTTTCTCTGACTCAATTTTTTAAAATTTGTTATTCTCAAATTCATTTCAATCACACATTTTATGTGATTTATAACTTTTACCAACTTTTTAATCACATATTTTATCATTTTAAATTACTTTTGAATACTCGATCTCTTTAAATTTAAAGATCACGATTCATTATACCATCAATCCAATTGGTTTTTATGTTACCGATTCTCTCGAGAACTCACCATTAATGTGAATAACTATATTAATCCTGAGGTTTTATTTTCACAAGCAATCAAATTTTATCAGGTATCATGAATTAAATAACTAAATTTATTGTGAATTTACAAGAAACCTAGGTTAAATAAAAACATTCTTAACTTTTTGAAAAGTTGCACTTTAGTCCTTACATAGACCTTTGTAACAATTTAGTCTCTAACCGTTTTTTCTTGTACCATTACCAACCTTTCAATTTGCGGGATTTTGGTCTTTGACAAGTAAAATCTTACACCATTAGTTTTAGTGAAAATAAATACAAGAAATAGGAAAATAATAGATAAAATAAAGAAAATAAAAAATGAATATCTAGATCTACTACCATACACCGTACATTTATTTAGAATCAATGTTCATGTGCGTACCTAATACGCTCGCTTTCATGACAAATTGTTGTCCAACGATATGTCATGAGATTAAACATATCGTTTTCAAAGTAACTTCAAGAAAATAAGTAAATTTGCTTTATCTTTTGGATAATTTTGTTTGAGCTACCTACGTGTTCACATATGTTGAAGCACAAATGTTGGTCTTTTTTATTTTTTGGTCATAAGCCTTGTTTATATCAATGCAACACTTTTGGTTGCACTTTCTACTAGCTAAAATTAATTCCCCCATCAAATTTTGCAATGAAATTTAACACTTCATATTTTTGTTCTACATTCCTAGTTTAACGAATATATACGTGAATATTAATCACTAGATAAGTTTTCGATCTCGATGTCCTCAGGCAAAACACTTTTTGATAGTAGGTATGCATGTACGATACCATGCCAAGTTCTATGCTTCGAAATACCCATGCTTTGGTATCTCTTGTAAAGAATCTCAGTTTATTTTCTGGATTCACCCTATTATGATTTACAACAATAATAAAAAATAAGAATTAACAAACTCAAAAGCCGAAAAAAATCATGGGTTATAAAATAACATTTTTACCCACCTACGTATGTAGAAATTATTACAAGGTCTCTTTACTCCCAAATTTCAAGTACACCCAACAAAGATTGAGTTTGACTGCAAAAGACTCCAATATACTTCGTAATTATTTAAAACTTGAAATAGAGAAATTATAAGCCTCTGTTTGAGTCACATTGTTTTTTTTATTCTCATTCTTTTACTCATTTTTAATCACACATTTTTTAATAAAATAATATTTTCCATAACATCAATAACTTTTCTTTCTTTTTCAATCATACATTCTCCATCAATCTACTATTTCAAAATGTATTCTTTTAAAATAATGTGACTCAAACACACTAATACGAGACTCCTATTATTGGTGCACTAAGAGATTGACTACCTATAACTCCATGACACGGGAACATACAAATCCACTCCTATATCCATAGGACAAACAAACTTATTTATATTTTATATGATACAATATAAAGTTAATTCCTATGGGTCACAATACCAAGCTCTAATGTCTAATTTATGGATGGAACCATAAATTAAAGACCACCAATAATATGAAATTAAAAGAATATGGACCAATGTTGCAATTTTCCTTTTAACCTTTTTTTAAAGACTTCAAAATTTCCTTGTCAATTGAAAAATCCAAATTCCAGGCCTTTGAGACCAACTGTATAAAAATGGAAACTAGAACGAAACGCCATGTTCGACTGCGGCCGATTCTCTGTGGCACACAACCCTAGGCCATTTCCCTCTGCTCTCCACGCATCGATCCGTTCACTCAAAACTCCATTTCTCCATCGTAATCCTTCAATTCAATCCTTATCCTGCTACAGTTGCATCATCATTGTTGTTTGAATGTGATCACAAATCATGCATATAACTACTGCCACCTCCTCATTGCTCAGGAGAGCCTCTCGCTCTTCTTCTTCTTCAAGTGTTACGAGCAAACGACTCTTTTCTTCTCTCTCTAGAAAACTCATTTGTTGTAATGGTAGTTCTTCTGTTTCTAGTGCTGCTTCTCGCAATTTGAGTTATCTGAGGTCCGTCCTGCCGCGGTGGAGCCACGGTGTTGACTGGAATTCTCCATCCAGCCTCACCGCTCAGATTAGACACACCTCTGCTGCTACTCCCCTTTTCAATCGCAAGATCGCTACCATGGGTCGGTACTTTTATCTTTATGTTTCTCTTTGTCTATTGGAATCGGATGCATTCTGTTACTGATACAAATTGGATCATATTGGTTATTTTGTTTTTGTTTTTCATTTGCAAACAATTTATTAACACCACGCGTGGGATAGAAGTGAATGGGTTGATCCAAGTCCTTGACTTGTGAACTCAAGTTGACTGTCATATAAAATTTTGGAAAGAAGGCAAATACTGGTTTACTTTGTACTCCCATTTTAATCTGATGCAATTGCTTATCTTTGAGAAATTATGCGCTAACATTGAAAATAAAAAGAATTTGTTAGCCTTATATACGTTGACAAAAGTTTTTAAAATGAATTGATAAATGTAACAATATTTGGGAGATAAATCAAGTATTTGAATTTCTACATCATGTAGCTAGTATGTTTTGTATTTTGATAAGTTCCACATGCTAAATTCTCGGCCTTTTTAGGAATGTGTAGTTAATAAGTTAAGAGTTGCTTGGCAAAACGATTAAAACACAGCTTTAGTATATTCTTATTCATCGCCAAACATCTATTTTTGTGGATGTTTTTATCAAGTACTTGTCCTAATAAGATGTATGATGTCAGCATCCGAGAACGCTCTCCAGAGAATCCTTACTAGTCTTCCCAAGCCCGGAGGTGGTGAATTCGGAAAGTTCTACAGCCTGCCTTCTCTAAATGACTCCAGGATTGGTAATTTTCAATACACCAAGAAATACTCCTGTTTGCAAAATTATTTTCAATATACAATTAATAATTCCATTTGATAAATGCTTTTTGCATATTAATAACTGGTAAATTAATTGACTTGCATTATATTATTGGGCTTCTTGTGTTTACACTTTAACACAGATAAGCTTCCGTACTCCATTCGAATCCTTCTTGAATCTGCAATTCGTAATTGTGATGGTTTTCAAGTTACAAAGGAAGATGTTGAAAAGATTATAGACTGGGAAAATACTTCCCCAAAGTCAGTAGAAATACCCTTCAAGCCTGCTCGTGTACTCCTGCAGGTAATGGTCTTGATTGCTCAATGTAGACAGTTGTGATAATGAAACAGCAGTTTTCATCCAAATGATCTCTTTGGTTCCAGGATTTCACAGGTGTACCAGCTGTGGTTGACCTGGCTTGCATGCGTGATGCTATGAACAAGCTTGGTAGTGATTCTAGCAAGATCAATCCATTGGTATGCATAGTGTTGTATTGGTTTATTTGCTGCTTCAGTAACTAACATTGGCAAGTGCGTTCAAGATTAAATTTCTTTCTGCTATAGTTTGCCTGCTAGTATGACCCCGTTTTACCCAGCAATGCTTATATTACCAAGAGTTTCTACCAACTCTTATGTGGCAAATACAAGGTGCCAGTGCATCAAAGTCCACAGAACCAGCCATTGTCAAGTTTGTTTGGTAAATGTTTTTGGTTGATGAAGTATTTTTGCTTTTCCCCCTCTTGATAAACCTTTAAATTAAAGAATGTAAACAAGACATTCTAAGGATCCCATAAAACTCTATACTATAAGGTATTCTTGCAAATCAAAATCTAGCATAAAGTGCTGTATCAGAAGTCTGCTTGGCCTCTGAGGGTTACTTCTTCAAATTGCGGACGTTTGGGCATACATGTGTTCAGCTATCCTCACTGAGGAGATTCTAAGATAGCTTAATTGGAGTTGGAGTTTTAAGACAGATGGCTGTCCTTGTACATCTATATGTCTATTTGCCTCTTTTTTTAAAAAAATATTTTTGCTTTGGTTTCTGGGGTGGGGGTGGACATTAATTATCACAAGTTTTATGTAATAACCATTCTTAGCATTTCAGTTTCCTCCGTGATAATCCCAGAAAATCAATGAAATTTACTGCTTAGTTTTTGTTGGAAGATTACTTTTCAGTTTTAGTAACTTGCCACTTGGATTTTTCTTAATGGATTATCATCTTCAAATGTTCTTTCTGCCTTTTCTATTAGCAGGTGCTTGCTGTTTCAATATCCTATGTGTGGCTTGCAGGTTCCGGTAGATCTAGTTATCGATCACTCAGTCCAAGTTGATGTTGCTAGGTCGGAAAATGCTGTCCAATCAAATATGGAGCTTGAATTCAAGAGAAACAAGGAGAGATTTGCTTTCCTTAAGTGGGGATCTAAGGTCTTCCACAATATGCTTGTTGTTCCTCCAGGTTCTGGTATAGTGCATCAGGTATTGGAGCTTAAATAGCATCATTACTAATACTCTTTCAATGATTAAATCTATTTTTGTTTCACTCATTTAATGACTTTCATATAAAACATATTAATTCATTTGGGTTTAGCTCTCTACTTTAATCATTTGTATGCCTGTTGATGCCTACATGAAATGATATAACTGAGCATTTCCCTTGCTGCCATTTTAGGTCAATCTTGAATATCTAGGACGAGTTGTTTTCAGTACTGATGGAATGCTCTACCCAGATAGTGTTGTTGGGACAGATTCTCATACAACCATGATTGATGGTTTAGGAGTTGCCGGTTGGGGAGTTGGAGGTATTGAAGCAGAGGCAGCAATGCTCGGTCAGGTACTAATTGTCACGTCCCATGAAGATTCTTGACTGAGAATCACAAATCTTTGCACACACACGTATATATGCAAATATTTGTTTCTGCAGAATAAGACACCTATAGTAGATAATATGCTTAATTTTTAGGTACCACTATATTTTCTTCTTGTATGTTATTGTAAAATTACTCTAAAAGCAGCACTGATCCATGCTTTAGAAATTTAAGAACCCTTCTCTTTTTCTCAATTTTTCTTATCTACCGTTAGATTATTCCAAAGATATTTCAAACTAGTTTCTCAGAAGTGCCCGCTTGTGTCAAAGTTTTGATAAAACATTTCAGCTTGATGCTATTAACTGCTGATGCAATGTGTATGAGAATGCAAAAATTATCTAATGCTGTTGTCTCTACCTAACAGCCAATGAGTATGGTGTTGCCCGGTGTTGTTGGATTCAAGTTATCTGGGAAATTGAGAAATGGTGTCACTGCAACTGACTTGGTTTTAACTGTTACACAAATGCTAAGGAAGCATGGTGTTGTTGGAAAATTTGTTGAATTTTATGGTAATATTACTGAACCTGGACTAACTTAGATGCTATAGCTACGTTAGAGGATCTAATGGTTTATGTATACTTGTTAGGTGATGGTGTGGGTGAAATATCATTAGCTGACAGGGCGACCATTGCAAACATGTCCCCTGAGTATGGTGCTACTATGGGATTCTTCCCTGTAGATCGCATGACTTTACAGTATCTCAAATTAACTGGTAGAAGTGATGACACTGTGAGTACATTTTGTTATATATGAAAATTAGGAAAGAAATGATTATCACATTATCACATTATGCCTAAAGCCTCTGTTTGTCTGTAAATATAATAATCTCTTGTGTGCTAATATCTAGGTGTCAATGATAGAAGCTTATCTGCGTGCAAACAAAATGTTTGTTGACTACAATGAGGTATAGCCTATCCTTTTGACTTTAGTACCTTTTATTCCAAGTTTCAATCTAAGATCAAAAGCTTTATTTATATTCTGCTTACCTGGTCGAGGCTACTTTCATCTTTTTATTCTCCTAATGTCAGCCTGAACAAGAAAGAGCTTACTCATCTTACTTACATCTGGACCTGGAAAATGTGGAACCATGTATTTCAGGGCCAAAGAGGTGTGTGTTATGGCTTCTGCGTTTAGGAACTTTTCAATTCGCAGATTTTTGGTGATAGCTAACTATAGTTATTATATTTTACATAGACCTCATGATCGTGTCCCTTTGAAAGAAATGAAGGCTGATTGGCATTCATGCCTTGATAACAAAGTTGGATTCAAGGTGAGAATTCCATGCTTTGTGCATTGAATTCTGTTGTTTTTTCAAGGCTAATAACTTTATATTTATTTTGATCTCTCTTAAGTTTAACATTTTTATCATTGACACAATTTATCGTTTAATTCGTATAGTGTAAATGGATAATTAGAGACTTACGGTGTTATCCAGTCATTTAGATATAATATTGCAACAAACTATCTTGCTATGATACACATATACTCTTTTTAGGGTAGCTTGTCCGTGTTCGGCACGTATCATGTTGTGTCGGATACTGGCTTGGACTCTCCATGACATGGGTACGACAAGCCACATGGTGTGTCCTATTTTCATATATATTTTAAATTTCTAACACTCAAAGGGATACTTCAGAAACATTTATCTGTCAATTTTTTGACATGATATATGAATTTAAAATTTTAAAGAAGTGTAAAAATAAAGATATGATATATGAATTTAAAATTTTAAAGAAGTTAAATCAATGTGTCCCCGACCTGTAATGTCCTACTTTTTGGGAAAATCACCTGTGGCTGTGTCCATATCGTGTTGTGTCCTGTTGCATGTCTCTGTCCGTGCAACTTAGCTTACTTGATTAACAAAGATTTAAAAAGGTTTTTTATTCTATGCAACACACTTGCAGTAAACACATACTCTAATTTAACAATCTACGTGCGACGCAGGGCTTTGCCGTGCCGAAGGAGGCACAAGAAAAAGTGGCCAAGTTTTCATTCCATGGACAGCCTGCGGAGCTTAAGCATGGTAGTGTGGTGATTGCTGCTATCACGAGTTGTACAAATACATCGAACCCTAGTGTTATGCTAGGGGCAGGCCTTGTTGCAAAGAAAGCTTCTGAGCTGGGTTTACAGGTTTTCCCTGTTCTATCAATTTTTTTAGTTGATATGACATTTCTTCTAAATGCTAACTTCTCAGTGACAATTTGCCAGGTGAAACCATGGATAAAAACAAGCCTTGCTCCGGGCTCTGGAGTTGTAACAAAATATTTACAGCAGAGGTATTTATTGCGATGTTTCTTTTTGAATTATGATCCAGTATGTTGGCATATGGTCAACTAAATATCTGTTCTCTGGATGATGAAGTGGGCTACAGAAATACTTAAATGAGCAAGGGTTCCACATTGTCGGGTATGGCTGCACAACGTGCATAGGAAACTCTGGAGATTTGGACGAGTCAGTGGCTGTTGCTGTATCAGAAAATGGTATTTTAAAGATGCTTTTGGTCTCTTATGAATGCCATAAACCATAAAACAAGTTTGATTAAGTTCAGCAACTTCAATATCTATTCAGTCCTTCAAGTGTCCGTGAAACTGATTGCTATCTAGCTGAAAATCTGATGTTTTGCAGACATTGTTGCATCTGCTGTGCTATCTGGGAATCGGAACTTTGAGGGTCGTGTCCATCCCCTGACAAGAGCAAACTATCTTGCTTCACCTCCTTTAGTGGTTGCATATGCCCTTGCTGGCACGGTCAGAAAATACTAAATAATTTGTGGCTACAGTTCTTCACTATGTCATTTGAGAAATGAGTTAAATTTGAACGTGAAAGTGTATATTCAGGCATCCGAAAGTGGGTTCTATTAGACAGGGGATGAAGACATCATTTAACTAAACTGGAAGGATACATGCCTAATCATACGATAAGAAGGATGGAAGCAACTTATTCTAATTGTTTCACATTTATTTATCATGAGAAAGACAAGAATGATGGTTGGAGAGGGGAGTTCATTATCACGAATTTGATACTGAATTACAGTTTGTCTATATTGGAAGCTGATATATGATTTCTTTTCCTTTAAGTTTTATCTCATTTTTTTTCTTTTTTTGCGTTGGTGGTTTATATGGGACTTATGGGAGCTCGTTTTCTGAATATAAGATGAAATTGAGAACATATCAATTTTTGAGATCTGTGCCTGGTGTTTCCTACCATTGTGACTATTGTTTGCCTGAAGTCTCATATTAGGGGATGTCAAATTTTACTTGTCGTTTTACTATTTTTGCAGGTTGACATTGACTTTGAGAAAGAGCCAATTGGTGTAGGTAAGGATGGCAAGGATGTCTATTTCAAGGATATCTGGCCATCAACTGAAGAGATTACAGAGGTATGCATTTATTATTTACTCACTGACTATTAAATTTTATAGTTCTCAAATACAATCCAGTAAGATGAGAACTATGTTTTTAGGCAGTTCAATCCAGTGTATTACCTGATATGTTCAAGAGCACATATGAAGCCATCACGGAGGGTAATCCCATGTGGAATCAGCTATTGGTACCCACTTCCAAGTTATACTCATGGGACTCAAATTCTACTTACATTCATGAGCCACCGTACTTTAAGAATATGACCATGGATCCTCCTGGTCCACATGGAGTGAAAGATGCGTACTGCCTGCTCAACTTTGGGGATAGCATTACAACAGATCACATCTCACCAGCCGGAAGCATCCACAAGGATAGTCCAGCTGCCAAGTATCTTATGGAGAATGGGGTTGATCGCAAGGATTTCAACTCCTATGGCAGTCGTCGTGGTAATGATGAAATAATGGCCAGGGGAACTTTCGCAAATATCCGTCTTGTGAACAAGTTATTGAATGGGGAAGTTGCTCCAATGACAGTTCACATTCCCACAGGAGAAAAACTTTATGTTTTTGATGCTGCAATGGTGATTTTCTAGAACTCATTTCATCTCTTTGTGACACAATATATTTCTTTTTTGTAAATCATTTGTTCGAGTATTTTCAGCTCATCCTTTTCTGCTGTATTTTATTACCACAAGTTTCTATTTGATCCTAATTCCTTTTGACCAATATGCAACTTTCAGAGATACAAATCTGCCGGACAGGACACTGTTGTCTTGGCTGGAGCAGAGTATGGAAGCGGAAGCTCCCGAGATTGGGCTGCCAAGGGGCCAATGTTGTTGGTAAGTCTCTTTTACGGCTTCTTGCATTACTTGTTTTTTCCACTTCTTCTTCCAAAAGGGAACTATTTAAACTATTGCAATTTAATTAAAAATTTTATATCACAGGGAGTTAAAGCAGTGATTGCCAAAAGCTTTGAAAGGATCCATCGTAGTAATCTTGTCGGGATGGGCATTATTCCTTTATGTTTCAAGTCTGGTGAGGATGCAGACACACTAGGATTGACAGGTCATGAGCGTTACACCATTGATCTCCCTAACAAAATCTCGGATATCCGGCCCGGTCAAGATGTTACTGTCCAGACTGACAGTGGAAAATCCTTCACGTGCACTGTCCGTTTTGACACTGAGGTATGTCTATCTACTTTTGTTCTCCTTTATGTAGTTATACAGGAGTAGTGTGTCTAAACAATTTTCATCTGGGATGGACAATTTCTAGTCAATATATGTTGCCTCTCTTGACAAGATATGAGACTTTCTTAAATGAAAATGATGCCAAAGGTTGAAATGCAACTTCTTAGTGTTTCAATTTCCTTTTTATGCTCTCTTCCTTGTTTACTTCAAATTAATGAATTTTATTGTCCCTCTTTTTGCTCTCTAAGCACCAACCTAGAATAACAGTTCTCAACATCTAATGGAAAATAAAGAAAATTGAATTTCAATTCCAATGTTCCGGTGCCCATGAATACATATCTTCCCCAAATGTTTTTTTTTTTAATGAGATTGTTTAAACCCCTTTTTATATAACTGTTTTTTTACTAAAGATTGTCTATTGCATCTTTCAGGTAGAGTTAGCTTATTTCAACCACGGTGGTATACTTCCATATGTTATTCGCCAATTAACTAACCAATAAGGTTCCATGTTAATCAACAGCCTACTCCATTGTTGGTGAGTTTCCTCAAATGTAAAACGTAAGAGAATAAACATACATTTTTATCCTTTCAATGGAGTTCTTCATTTCATCATGATCAATGGCAGCAATTTTGTTCGCCTACTCAAGGAAGATTATATTCTTTTTGTAATAAAATTCTTCCATCAAGATGACTACATTTGCATCCATGAAAAAGTACAAATTATGACATCGAAAAGGTTTTGTTCCCTGAATAATTGTTGAGTGGCGGTCATTTTCATTTCATCTTGATATCACACGCAGTTTTTACCTACTGCTATATTTTCTGAACTTGTTCCTTGGGTTCTTCATGAAAATGTCATGAATTAAGTGTGTTGAAGGCCAAATTTAATAATAAGTGTATCCTTTCTCAAACGGCTTAAGCTTTTTAATGAGGTGAGTTTATCATAGTATTGGAGGATAATTTCTTGAATCTCTGCGCTATGGCATTTTTGCATGAAAATCAATTGGTTTTGGGTGGAGACATCTAAAACCACTGTATCAATGTTCAAACTAGATTGGTACATGAGAGGGGGTGTTGAAGGTAAAAATTTAGATGAATAAAATGTCTTCCCTTTTTGACATTTTAAACTTTAGATGTGCCTACATGAAGGGGTGGGGTGTTGAAGGTAAAATTTTGATCATTAAGCGTGTTCCCTCTTCAATAGTTTACTTTGTGAATCAACATTGATTCAACTGAACTTAATGCTGTGGAGGGATGGACACATTCTTGTTCAACTGTAAAATGAAAATTTAGTTTAGACTATGAGAGGTGTTTGTTTTAAGAATAATGCTTTCTAACACCAGTAATGCTAGTTATGTGGCATTACGTGATAGATTCATTTAAATGTGAAATTGTGTGATGCATTTAATTGAATATGTAATTTAATGTCACTAGTGTTGTCATCTAAACTGATTTTAAGCACATGTGGTACTAAATAACATTACTCTTGTTATACATATATTTGTTGGTAGCTTGATTTTGGCATTTAATTCATTGGAATATGTGGTTGTGATGTCATTGTTACAAATATTAGTGCTTACAAACATGTAAAGTCGGACAGAAACAAAAAATAAGTGTAGGGTACACATACATGACTTGAAGTTGCGCTATGTCTTAACACACTCAACCTATCCAATCCGTTTTCACTGGTACAGATTTATCTTTCCCTATTCAATATAAAAAGCATGGGAATTACTAGTTTTGTTCTTGTTCTTGTTATTGTCCACTTTTGCTTTTAATCCACATGTAATGTGACCACTGACTGTTATTGACCTATAGATTCGAGAAAGATGAAGTGAGAGTGTAGAGTACGAGTTTCACCGTTATTTAACTATAATATAAGATTAAAAGGTTGATTGTGGCCTACACAATATATCGTCTAGATTATGAATTCATAATTTTTTTTCCTAATTATTATTAATAGAAAAAAAAAACTTTTGAAATTTTGGAAATATATTGTTAGAGATTACTTTTTATTTTTTTTTGAAGAAAAAATGAAAGAATAAAAAAATCGTTTGAGTCGATCCATCGCTAAGGGGAGGTACCAATCCTTGAACCCTTATCTTGACCCTTTTTTTTTTGTGTGTGTGTGTGTGTATGTTCGTTTTTCTTTACTTCTTCATAGCAAACATAATTTATCTCTACTTAATAATTTCACGAACATATAAATAATTCAGTATTTAGCATTTAACTAAATAAGACACAATCAAGTAAATCGCCCAAGAGCCATGTTAGAAGTGTAAAAATGAGTTTCGACGGTCCCGAGTTTGAGTGATGAGGCCCAAGTCGAACGATGATCAAAATCTCTTCATTAATAAATTAAGTAATGTTATATATTATAAGTGATGTTTAACACCAATCTATGTGTGAATATGAGATCAAATCAATTAAATGTGTAGTATATCCTTATATTTAATTTAATCTATTGTTTTTTGTCACTTGTATTGACACTTAAATTTAATGTTAAATATCACTAATGTTAGATAATATTATTTTAGTAAATTATGTTGCCCTCATTTTGTACAAAGACATCGACAATATTTTGATGCCTATCACCTATTGTAGTCTTTTGGTTCACAATGCCTAACTATTTATTATTATTTTAAAATTTAATTAAGAAAATAATATTTGAACAAATTGCATTGTTCGTCTTTAATCTATTGACCTTGTAGAAAATGTCCTCAACAAGAAACTCGTTATTTTCAAAACATTTTATTATAATTGCATGATCAATCTCGTTTCTTCCCTCAAAATTTCCACTAATTTGTTACATGCACCTCAAATGAATATGACTAAGTTTTTAGCTACCAATTTAAGTTGAAAATTTAGGGGTCGTTTTCTTTGTATTTCAGTTTTGTATTTTGATTTTTAAATTCATTTTGAGTTTTGTGTTTTGAGTGCTTATTTTGAAATTGTTGAAAATGTGTTCTTTTTTGCATTTTGAAAAATTATTTTAAAAACACCCTAAACGGGTTTTAAAAATTTTAACTTGATTATAACTGAAAACACCCGAAACGACAAATTTGTCGTTTTAGGTTTTCTTTGTAAATTTTTAACTTGTTTTCAAAACGCGTTTTCGAAAATGGGAAAGAGAACGCGTTTTCATTGTTTTGAAAAATCGAAAACAGGAAACGACTTGAAAATGATAAAGAGAACATGCCCTTAGTTTTACAAAATTGAACATGTGAGGAATAAGTGATGTCTTGACAATAGCTTTTATTAATTATCGAATTACACATATGTTGAAGACTAATTTGGTTATTTTAAAAGATAAAATGTCCTGCTATAGTTGTTCATTTGTTAAAGGTCAAATTTCATATAGAGATTGAGTTATTCCTCTTTACAAGGTTGAATTTTTAAAATTGAACTCCATATCTAGCATTTGTTTTGGTTTCCATTTTAATTGCTTAATTTTCGAAGTAAAATATTAATATTAACCACACAATTTCATAGGAACCGTAATTATTAACCACTTATCAATCACTTATTTTTACAAACTTATAATTTTAGCAACCAAAAAGGAAATCCAAATAAAGCCTAATATGATTTATAACTCAAATGATCAATTTAATCTATTTAAAGCTTACACGAACAATCAAATTCAAAAATTGATGTTTTCAAATGAGCTACTATCTTACGAGGTGAAATTCAACATAGGGCTTAGGCAACCCCTTTTAGCCCATGTTTGAGCCATATTAAATAAAATGTCTGATTTTTGAAAAGTTAAACATTTAGCCCCGGTGCACATTAAAATTTTCATTTTCATTCTTCTACTCATTTTCAACCACACATTCTTCAATAAAATAATATTTTTCATCACATCAATAATTTTTTCTTATTTTTTAATCACACATTCTCCATCAATCTATTATTTCAAAATATATTCTTCCAAAATAATGTGGCTTAAATATACCCGGGATAATAATATATTAATATTCACACCACACTTATTGATGAATATTCCCAACCTTTATTTTTTGACACACTTATGACCCCACCTTTTTTTTTCATATTTTATTCTTAAATTTCAATTAATTACGCATCTTGTATATAATAATTTTTTTTATTGAAATTTTCTATTTGTGTGCTTTGACAGGAAGGGACAAATATTNGCATCTTGTATATAATAATTTTTTTTATTGAAATTTTCTATTTGTGTGCTTTGACAGGAAGGGACAAATATTTTGTAGACTTCTGTAAATTCTTTTACTTATTTAAAAATATGATGGACAAATAAGTTTTTTATGCTCTCCTAACATTTTTTGAATGCAATGAAATGTTGAGAATAAAAATGCGATAGAGAAAAGTTAGAACATAAAAAATATGATAATGAACAAATATGGAAGACCTTTGTTACAATTAAAATATAGTACAATAGAAAAAAGTGAGTGTAACAGGGCTTGTTTAACGTAGATCTTTTTAGAATAAATTTAAAAAATAATTTTTAAAAAAATGTGTGGTTCAAAAGTAGAAAAAATTAAGATTCATGTGCAAAATTATCTTATTGAGCGTATTTGTGGTTAAAAATAATAAAAAAAGAATTTTAAAAAAATTGTACCAAATAGGGGTGGGATTTAACTGTTGTTTCTGACGTATAAATTCCTCATCGAACGATCTAAATATTCAAACGCTGACATAATTACTGTAATGTAATTTGCACAGTGTAACAATATGATCAACATGATCAGAAAGTTAATTCGAGCACACCTACTTCACGATATTTCTTTAAAACGAATTTACTGCCTTCACAGATCATTCGAATTTATTTTCCTACGGAAGCAGCACAACAATATGTAGGAGTCCCAACGAACTCAATGAAGCGTCTTCACTTCGAGAACAATATCAAAAATTCAAAGTGGAGAAAGTCTGCAATGAAAATGGTATAATTATTCTGACAACAAGGTATGCTATTTATAGACTCGTTCGTGACTATTCGAACATTTTTCAATCCCTTTCAGAACAGTCATCACTGTTCAGACGCCCTCTAAACTCGAATAGACAACACTGTTCAGTATGAAACATTGCATTTGTTAAGTCTGTTAACAAACATCTATTTCGTCGGTTAACAAACGATCCAGACCAAAAAATTACTGGAAAGTAAGCCAATAAAAAGTAATTTCATAAGTACCCAATAATTTGATTGATTACAATTTGACGCAAAATTTTAAATAAATTTTGTTCAAAAAGATAATATAGTACAATGATTTATCTGTACCCGAACACGAATCAGACCAGACTCATGCCATGTCGAGCTGATCGGACGGACGACACACTTTTGAACTTAGGATTGAATCTAACAGGATTTATGTCTCCCCATTCCAAAGACAATTGGTATTCCTTGGGGTCTAAACTAAATTCTCAAACTTCCATTATATAAACCACACCAAAGTTTCATAACTTTTCTACGCGGAATAAGTGTTTGATAATTTTTAATAAATCAAATTATTCACTAGTTTATAGTTCTAAGTGAGTTATTTTGACATCAAATATTTCATTAAATTCTAAATGATTTTCGATAAATAAATATATCACATTACTCATCTCGTGAAGTATAACGTGAAAATACTTGGTTCCATTAAAATCGAAGTACGGATCCCACTAAAATTAAAACTCAAAGTTAACCCATTTCACTAATTAATAAATCATTTCCAGCAGTAAGTACCTGACCTTATATAAACCCAAGTCTAAAACTTGTGCTTACGATAATGGCGGGTGTTGTCAAAACATGCTCGTCAACTCGTTTTACATGTTAAGAGCATATTCAAGACTTTTTATTTTATAAATAGCATCTTATGCATTATATATAGAGAGTCAATTTTTATGCAGTACACTAATATTCTCTATTAAGACTATTTATTTTACTTTTCTAAAAAAATATTTATTAAATTTTCCTCATATTTAATTTAGCATAATTTTTTGTATGTCAATGATGAGTCAACATAAATGTAGTTTAAATGTTCATTTTAGCATTTTCCTTTTCGAAATAAAGAACATTTTACTTAGAGCTTTGCTAGACGTACATGGAAAATGGGGTGGGTAGTTTACAGGCAAGACACATAGAGGAGAGGGTGTGAATTTTTTATTTTTATTCTTTTTTAAACATGTGGGGCCCGCCAAGTTGCGCGAGTCCTGGCAGGCCCATGTGAAACCCTTTACTTTAACTATTGATGATACTCTAACACCATATTTAATACTCATTCTTTTAAAATATATTTTTTTCTTCCTTATTTTTAATTATATATTCTTTAATAAAATAATATTACACACAAATTCAAAATTTTTTCTTATTTTTTAATAATATATTTTCATTAAAACACTATTTAAAATGCATTTTCTAGAGAATATAGTTGTTCAAGCCGGCTGTAAAACTGAATGTTGATTTTATAGGGCGAAGATAACCATCTACGGGGCATCCCAAGGATTCGAGTTGGGAATAAAAACAAGAACAAGTACCCCAGCCTTCAACTGGACACTGCTGGATGCTGTTTTTAAGATTTTAGTGTTCAATGAATCAGCGTTTTTTGTTTGAACATTATATTTATAAATATACAGTCAATTTGAAATATTATCAAACGTTGTGATCTGATTCCTTTGAATAATAATAATATTCTCCCGCATACTTGTAGGCATATTTAGCAGCAAACCTCAATTTTAGAATCTTGTTGGTGGACTTTTGAGCTCTGTATTGATTAATGCTCTTCAGGTAATGTATCTGGCCACCCAACAGTCATATGCAGTTGCTGATTGTATTTAGATTCTTAGCACAATTCATTTATTTATCCACGTATGCATTAATATAAGTAAATATGATTCCTTAAACTTTAGTATACAAGTTTTTATTCCATTTTATTAAAAAAATTGCTCATTTGTGCATATGATTTGGTGCTAAACCAAACTTTTTAACTAAGCTTAGAAGTTTGGAACAGAGAAAAATGTTACTTATGTTTATGTTCTGGAAATTGTGTTACCATTGCTTTGGCCATGTGGGTATTTACTATTTAGTAACTAAGGCTGGAAGTTGATTTTATGTATAATTCATGTTGGAATTATTGTACTCTTGTAATTGAATAGTGATGAACCTGTCTCTCTTGATTGGAGATTGGGATTATACTTTGACTAGGCAAGTAAAGGCAAGGCCCCTTTTTAAGAATCTCAGAAGATCTACCTTCATTTCTGGTTTTGGGTTCATGTTCACGCTTTAGTATTATAAAGTTTTTAACCAATAAAGATGAAAATTTTGCACACCTGGCGTCAAATTCGGTATTCTGAACTTTTCTTTCCAGCTATATTTTCTACCGAGAGCTTGATTTCTTGAAATGATGGTGAGGTGATTTGAAGAATCAATCAATAGGTTGCTGACTTTATTGGAAATGGAGTTCCATGTAAATGTCAGGAGAGCATTGCTGTTTTTGAATTTTTGTGTTTGGTTGTCTACGGAAGTCATTGGCATGACTAAAAATGTTAGTGCTCCTTCTAGACCAAGGGTGGTGAATATTGGAGCTTTGTTCACATTCAATTCTACTATTGGACGATCAGCAAAGCCAGCTCTTCTTGTGGCAATTGACGATGTCAATTCTGATTCTACCATTCTTAACGGCACAAAGATTAACCTCATTCTGCAGGATACATATTGCAATGAATTTCTTGGAACCATGGAAGGTAATATATGTAGTTTATTATAACTTTCTTGTCTTTTAACGAGTAACGACACTAGGTAAACAACCCTCGAACAGTTCGATATTTTAAACTATATATTTCAGGACTTTCCCTATCTTGTATAGCTTAGGTTCACAGGAGAATTCTTCAGCAAGTTGTGTCTATTTCTCCTTACTTTAATTTGTTTTGAAGGCAATTTCTTGATTATCATTTTGTCTATTTATGATGAGAGTCTTTTGATAGTATAAAAACTAACCTCTCATACTGCAAGACATGAATTAACACCTAAGGCATTGACTGAACACATAAAATTCATCAGCACAGCAAATCCATGGTCCAATTGCTGAAGTTCTAATCAACACGAATCATTTTGTTTCCACTCTGCTCTTTACATATATTTATGCAGAAGAAATTTTACCCTTTTTTGCTTGCGTAATGTTAAAAGGAAAATAGTATATTTGATTTTAATGTAGGATGTTCTTCTACTTCATGGACCATTATTGAAAAGATAAACTCCCAGGAATTCTTATGACTTCCCAAATTTTATTCAAGTTGATGCATGATAGCAGGTGTTTCTATTATGCTTTAGATGAACCACAACAGGAACACGTGAAAGATAAAACAACTACAATGTTCTGCTTTGCACTGTTTGCCTATCAAATCTTTGAGCTGCTGAAATTTAATGTCACAAAAGAACTTCAGTTCTAGTGGGAAGATATCTATTTATTTGTTAACTCTTATCTGTAGAGATGATATTGATCCTTGCTTGTGTAGCTATGCAGTTGATGGGTAAAGAAGTAGTCGCTGCAATTGGCCCACAATCCTCTGGGATAGCCCATGTTATTTCACATGTCGTGAATGAACTTCAAGTGCCACTTTTGTCATTTGGGGCTACAGATCCAACTCTTTCTTCTCTGCAGTACCCGTACTTCCTCCGTACTACGATAAGTGATCATTTCCAGATGTATGCAATTGCTGATTTGGTGCAGTATTTTGGATGGAGAGAAGTAGTTGCCATCTTTGTTGACGATGATTATGGTAGAAATGGGATTTCGGTTTTGGATGATGCACTTACTAAGAACCGCGCTAAGATTTCTTACAAAGCTGCATTTACTCCTGGAGCTTCAATAAGTGACATTAACAGCCTATTGGTTGAAGTAAACTTGATGGAATCGCGTGTTTTTGTGGTACATGTAAATCCTGATTCTGGTCTTACAATTTTTTCATCAGCTAAGAGTCTCGGAATGATGAACACTGGTTATGTTTGGATTGCTACTGATTGGCTTCCTTCTCTTCTAGATCCTTCAGCAACCAATAGTCCCGATAGAATGGATCTTATACAAGGGGTTATTGCACTCCGCCATCATACCCCAGATTCTGATCTGAAAACAAATTTTACTTCTCAGTGGAAAGATTTGAAGAATAAGGAAACCCCGAATTTTAATTCTTATGCTCTGTACGCATATGATTCTGTGTGGTTACTTGCTCGAGCTCTTGATATATTCTTCAATGAGGGTGGAATTGTGAGTTTTTCTGATGACCCCAAATTGCAAGATACCAAAGGAAGTTCCCTGAATCTAACAGCACTTCGAATTTTCGATCAAGGCTCGAAGTTACTTCAGATACTTACTGCAATGGATTTCACAGGTCTAAGTGGACAAATTCAGTTTGATACAGATAATAATTTGATTCATCCAGCATTTGATGTTATTAACATTGGTGGAACTGGGTTACGGAACCTTGGTTATTGGTCAAATTACTCAGGTTTCTCAATTGATGCTCCAGAAATTTTATCCACAAAGCCCCCCAACACTTCCACCAGTAATCAACATCTTTATGATGTAATATGGCCAGGCGGAACTACAACAAAGCCTCGTGGATGGGTGTTTCCCGACAATGGGAGGCCTTTGCAAATTGCAGTACCTCATCAGGTTACTTATCCTGAATTTGTGACTAAAGACAAAGGACCATTAGGGGCCAAAGGATATTGCATTGATGTTTTTGAAGCAGCCATTAAATTGTTGCCTTATCCTGTTCCCCATCAATACATCATGTATGGTGATGGTAGAAGAAACCCTCTATATAACAACCTTGTGAATGACATTGCTCAAAATGTAAGTACCGTCTTCCTAGTTTTATGCAGCACAAAAAGTGAGTTCCTAATATAGCTTGGGAAATGAAAGAAAACTTTGAGTGAAAACAAGAAATGAAAAGTGCTAATATCTTGTTTGGTAATGAGGATTGTCCAGCACAGGAAAGTATTAAAAGAAGAAAAAGAAGCTAGGTCCTCTGTACTGTCCATCCTTTTCAGTATTTTGTGCCAAACATGCCATAATTGAATGCTCAAAGTGAAAATAAGACTGCATTGAACTTAAGAAGGAATTCTATTCAGTCCTGCTTACTATTTGCTTAATTCATTAGCCTGGACTGTAGTCATTATGTAAAAATGACAGCATGTTCTGTTGTAAGATTATAAGTTCCTTCACTGGAAGTTTTTAAGCTCATACACAATTTTCATTTTTGCTCTTTAAAGGAATGTTTAAGCGGAAATCCATTTGCTCATATTGCCCAAGTAAAATGATGAACTACTAAATAAAACTCAATCGGACTTAGGTTATGAAATCTAATAAAATTGTCTGCCGTTTATTCAGGAGTACTTATTCTAGTGTTTCTATATATTTAATCTTGTTGCATGGACTCAGATGTTTCTTCTCACATGTCTGTACGTGCTCTTTGTGATATCCACTTCATTTGCAAAACTGCTCTCTGCAATAACATAATAGCTCTTCTCTTAATACTTTTGCAGATGGAGAGTCAGTAGTTCTATAATGTTTTAACCTTTGACTGGAACTTATTTTAGTTTGGTTTTTTTTTTTTAACAGAAATATGATGCAGCTGTTGGGGATGTTACCATTACAACAAATAGGACAAGAGTTGTGGACTTTACGCAGCCTTACATGGAATCAGGGCTCGTTGTAGTGGTTCCTGTCGAAGAGATTAAATCTAGTCCATGGGCTTTCCTCAAGCCATTTTCTTGGCAAATGTGGTGCCTAACTGGGTTGTTCTTTCTTTTCGTGGGATCTGTTGTTTGGATTCTTGAGCACCGTATGAATCCTGAATTCCGAGGCCCTCCACGGCAACAGCTTATAACGATCTTTTGGTTAGTATCTCGACTTGTCAAAACCAAAGATTACTATCTAGGCACTACATCGTACGTAGAAGCTGTCCCTTGTCCTGTATCCTAAGAAAGAGGCGTGCATATTTCCTAGTGAACGCTGGCTATTCTAGAGTTTCTTCTTTGTGATCTGATTTGGATTTGAACCCAATGAATTTCGAATTGACTTATATTTGATTTTGAAGTGCGTGTGTATACTAACTTGTCACTCAATCTTTCAGGTTTAGTTTCTCAACAATGTTTTTTTCACATAGTAAGTACATTCTGTCAATCCATTTTACTTAGTGACAGCAAAATCCTGCTTTGAGATTCCTAACACTCCAACTGAATTGGATTTCATGCAGAAGAAAACACCGTAAGCACCCTGGGACGTTTGGTGTTGATATTGTGGCTGTTTGTGGTGTTAATTATCAATTCAAGCTATACAGCTAGTTTGACGTCAATACTCACAGTGCAGCAGCTGACTTCACGAATTCAAGGGATTGACAGTCTGATAACCAGTTATGATCCAATAGGGATCCAAGATGGATCATTTGCATATAATTATCTTACAGATGAGTTAAACATTGCAGAGTCCAGGCTTCGAATATTGAAAACCCAAGATGACTACATTAATGCCCTTCAGCTAGGTCCAAATCGTGGTGGGGTTGCTGCCATAGTTGATGAACTTCCTTATATTGAGTTATTCTTATCCAACACAAAGTGCATATTCAGTATTGTGGGGCAAGAGTTCACAAAAAGTGGATGGGGATTTGTAAGTATTTTTATAGTTTCTATTTTCCTAGGCTTGTATGGGAAGGTAGATTAGACAATGCTCGACAATATTAAACAAGAAGAAGAACTTAAATCTGTCTATTATACAGTCCAAAAAGGTTACTTTAAGCTTAACCACATAGTTTGAAGTTCGTACATTCACCTTGCAGTGACATGTTATCTAAAACTAGTTATGGAATCCATTGTGCAGGCATTTCAACGGGAATCTCCATTAGTGATTGATCTGTCAACTGCGATCCTTCAACTTTCAGAAAACGGAGAGCTTCAGAGAATCCACGATAAATGGCTGACGCGAAATGAATGCTCTGTGCAAGCCAAGCAAGTAGATGAGAGCCGGCTTTCCCTCGAGAGCTTCTGGGGCCTGTTTCTTATATGTGGAATTTCCTGCTTTATTGCATTGATAGTCTTTTTCTTCCGGGTTTATGGGCAGTACAACAGATATAATGGAGACATAGAGCAACAAGATGTCGAGGAAGCTGAACCTGCAACAACACGTCCTAGTAGACGCATCCTTGCCACCACTAGCTTCAAGGACCTGATTGATTTTGTTGATAAGAAAGAAGTCGAAGTGAAGGAGATTCTTAGAAGGAAGAATAGTGATTTAAAGAGGCAACCTAGTCAAGTTTCTGATGGACAAAACGATTCGCTACCATGAAAAAGGTTTTTGTTTTTTTCCTAGCTATATGCTAGTTATAGTATAGTAATGGTCCCATTATGTAGCATTACATTGTCAGTTTCTAAGGATGTATGTACAACTTATAATTAATTAAATGATAAGTCATTACATATGAATTTATGAATGTTTAGTGCATTTTCTATAATAATACTAATTTAAGTAATTAAGGTATAATGCATACACTCAAACTAACTAAACACATTGTATCTTATTGATTAATCAATTAATTAAAGACGCACTAACAGATACAAACATTTAACATACTAAAAGTTGGGGAGCAAAAGCAGTTAGTTACTTGTGTACTTTACAAATTCACTAATTTTGGAATGAACAAATGGATAATAATGGATTGCATATACATATTAGAATGTTGTTTGTAGCTCGGCTCAGAACGGGCTTGAACTGTCCAAGAGCCGAGCCGGGACGAGCGAGATTAGGAGCCGACAAATGTGTGTAAATATTGTCTGATGTTGGTTTCATTTGTTCATGACTGAAGACCAAGTATTCTGGGAGAGAAAAAGAACTTGAAGAATTTGGAATGACAGGAGCAAATCAGGTGGACAAAACATTGTGTATTAAAGGGGCACATATTTCTTATAGTATCTGGCAAGTGGGAGGTAGACAAGAAGAATTTACAAAATTTCTTATAAATGAAATATCAAGAGACAAAAATCTCATTTGGGTACCAATATTTGATTGAAAATTTAACAATGCAGGCAATAACAACATTCCAGTAGCCTGTAAAGATTCAGTAGCAATGCTATTCATGTTGATCTCACGAGTCGGTGCACCTTGAATAGGTAACATCTCAATTTATCAAGAAAAAAAGGGATTTAGATTTATGTCTAATTATATAGTAACAAAAATTGACTTTTTTCTGTGATTGCAGTGTAATTCCATGGTTTCAACAAGCCAGAAAATTGAATCAGGTAAAATAAATTTAAATAAAATGGATTTGTTTCTTTATCTACAATGTGTTCTTAAATGATGTGATTATATGACCATATTGCAGACAGCTATCCCAGTAATAATAGGGACCAAGTTCGATGATTTCGTCCAACTACCAATAGATTTGCAGTGGACAATTGCAAGTCAAGTAAAAAATCACAAATAGCATTCATATGTTCATATAGATAATAGAAACATATTCATGAAATCAACACAGATTCCTTCACAAAAAGTCAGCCAGCCATCTTTTTTGCATCAGTTAATTCTACTCTGATTACCAAAAGCTCTTAGAACTATTTTTCATTTATTTTTAAATATAATATCATGAACAGTTATTTGCTTACTTATACAAGCATAATTCATAAATAGTCAACTTTTTCCATGTAACTTATTTTCTTCTATATGGATTAAATTGTATAAGCTACACATATCTGACTCCTGTAAGCAAGTCCTAAAATTTTAAATGTGAGAAATGAGATGCAAAGTGAATGAATATATTCCTTAAAGTATAAAGTCAAACTCAGTGCTACTAGAATCTTTTAAATAAAAAGCTCATATTTGATTTTTCTTGGTATAACTTTTATTTCTCCCCCTAACTCTAAGCACATATATAAATCTTTTTCTAAATTTTTCATATATTATGTACAAGCTTATCTTCATTAAGATACCCAACAGAATGATCCATATAACGAGTTTTAGACTTATGACTCAAAAGTCACATGACTTTAAAAAACCAAGTTTTAAGATACTCAGCACACTTAATTGCTCGAGTAAAAAATGATACGAAGAAAATATAAGATGGATCACAATAAGTCAACTCATTTTACTCTACTTGGAACATTGAGAAGGATTGAAAAATTTAAGAAATCAACTTTAAAAATGAGACGCAATAATTTGGCGGAGGAGGCTCTATATAGAATATATAATACAAAGAGGAGAGATGGCTGTATAGCATGGGTGTTAGGTGTAGGGGTAGGGAGT
>CAIGRN010115890.1:0-13496 GCA_903798345.1 Fraxinus anomala
GAAGGAAGTTTTCTTTATTAGGGTGGGGGCAAAAACCAAGTAGAATTCTCTCTCTCTCTCTCTCTCTCTCTCTCTCTCTATATATATATATATATATATATATATTATTATTATTATTATTATTATTATTATTTTTGGAGAATGTGTGTAATCTTGATAAGTTATAAGTTACGGATCTCTAACATTTATGCTTCTTATTGTCATTATTTTCTTGTCGTATAGCTTAACAAACTAATTGAAGACACGTACTTTGACACAAAAGTTAGCGGTGGTTTTTGTAATAAAAAACGTGTATGAGAGATTTTTTTATTTTTATTAAATGTCCATATTAATATTTCTCGTGTTTGTATGTGTGTTAGATAACACTACAAGTTAGCAGCCTCGTATATGGTAGTGAAATTTCTTAGTTTATCTCGACATTTACTATTCTCTCTCTCTCTCTCTGAAAAAAATAGCTCTCTATATATGTGTGTGTGTGTGTGTGATTATCATATGCACCAATTGACCCAAAACTATGAGTTTAGATATGAGCAAGTACATGTATTAATCACTCCAACTGTTGCGGAAACTCCTCGAAAAATCTTGATTTGGGTTCGAAAATAACCAAATGAACACCAATCAACAGACTCGATCCAACAACTCTAACACCCTGTTTGCCTCTCGTTTTTACCTCACTAAGGAGATGGTGATGGTAGTGGTAAGAGAAGAAGAATGAAGACACTAAAATCCACAAGCCAAGATTTCCACTTGCATATGAAGGCTGCCTCTCATTTGTTCTCTCTCCTCTCTTCACTCGCACGCACAGGAAGAAAACTGGCTAGAGAGGAATAGATATATGCATCACTTGTCACAATATGGGCCTAAGTCACTCTCCTCTCCAATGGTCAAGACTCCTCATATGGGCCAACGCAAAACCCCAACATGGACCAACTATCCAAAGGGTAAATGGGCTACCATATATTACCACTAAATCCAACTCAAAGTTAGGCCCTCCAAATGTGTATTAATTGTTTTCGAGTCGAGCTATCAATTTGATATCGAGAAAAATATCTGACATCGTTTTATTGTCATCTCCCAAATTTATTGGATATCAAAAACTTAACACAAACAACGACCTTTATAATTTTATATTTAGGGTAGAGTAACTAACTTATCAAATTAATCTGATAATTTTTTCGTCGACGAAATAATTAGTCAAGAAATTAAAATTTCAGAAGCTTAGGAGGCCTCTAATTCATCTAATGTAACTTTTTTTGTTAATTTTAAAAAATTAATTTCAGAAATTTAGTGTAACCCCTAAAGCAAAAACAGTACACGTGGCTAAATGTGCTAATTTCAATAGTCTTTACTTGTAATTTCTCTTAATTCTTCCAGCTATTTCATTCTTGTCAAGTACAAAAGTTCTCATTATATTCATGGCAGTTTATGTTGTTCAAAAGTCGATGAAGAATAAGAAAAAATAAAAAACATGAAATTCGCCAAAATGGAAGGTGTTGACCTCAAAATATGTTGTCAGATCCACTCGTGCATGTGTAAGCTAATTCCGACACGTAACAAAAGATCAACGGTCGAGATCACTTCTAAATTGGATATGGGAGAAGCTCAACGACACGAGACGTTTTCGTTCGGGTTCCGACGAGATATTCGGGATACGATTGTATAATAATAACCAATCACTATAAAATCAAAGTAAAAGACTGTAAATCAACGTGCGTAAAAAGAAAATAAGTTACTTTAAGTGTTAAGAGTTGCATCCTCCATCAATGGTCACATGGAGGGGGTATTTATAGTGTTACAAACGGGATGGAGACCCTTGGATGAAATTACACGTAGCCTCATCTTCTCGGTCGAAACATCTAATTCTAGCCATCCTTTTGACATTCCTATCTTACAACTCATTTAATGTTCTTACACCCTATTAAAAGACAATACACAAATATATTTTTATAAATGTCGCATCAATCATTCAACAAGGATCTCTAGTCAGAAATTCAAGATCTCTGCACGCGGACCATCACTAACCGGGGTAGAGCCTCAAACTTGATCAGCTTCGGCATGTCCACATCGGAATGAGTAACGTGACTCAGAATTTACCCCAGGGCCTCGTCTTCTATGGCTAATGCTTCGGCAAGAGTGAGGTCCACAGCTACAGCGGGTCGGCCACATGGCAGTGCCAATGGCGAGTCATAACAATAGCCCACCCAAGTCTACGTATAGATATTTATATTATGCGTGGAATTGATAGTCATTTTAAAATTGGCTCACTTCGAAATGGAGAATACTGAAATGTGAGGCTGATTAACTTTGAGGATAGCTGAATTTAATTGAGACTGAGGCGGAGAAGTGTTGAACTACCGACGCTGATTTGCCTTGAAGATGGCTGAATTTAATTGTTGATTTGCCTTAAAGATAGCTGAATTTAATTGAAACTGAGGTAGAGAAATGTTGAACTGTCGATGTTGATTTACTAATGACTGACCTTGATAACGACGCTAATGATTTGACACTTTTGCACATTATCGAGATAACACAGCCGAAGCTCTACAACTTCCAATACACATACAACCATCACATTAAATGTGCAACGATGGCTATGCGTGTTGCAATAGTGGCTAACGCACCAAGGTAGGTATGTGATAATCACGAGTTGATCTGAGGCGTTGTTGAAATAAACCGTTTGAATTCCATGGCTCAGATGCAGCAGAAGAATGGATGCTTCAGATGCAATGGGCCTCGATCCAACGGTTGGGATTGATTCCCTTTTCATATAAAAACCAAAACTCATGCCATTTTAAAACTTTACATTTGCGAAAATCATTCAAATCCTTTCAAGCATTTGAAACTTTTAAAAAAAAAATTCGGCATCTCTCCGTTCTCCGACGACTTTCTAGATCTCGTTTCCTCTAGTTATTTTCTTGCGAAATTGTTTTCACAATCTTCATCAACTTCTATAATCTTCATCATTTTTCTTTTTCATCTGTAGCGGATTTCGAGGCGTTGTGGGATATAGTTACCGTTGCTAGGTTTTCAGAGGAGTGGTATAACATGAGTAAGGAATAAATAGATTGAGGTACAGAAAAAGAGAGAGAGTTTGGAAGAGAGATAAGGTGATAAAAAAGGAGATAAAGAAATTAGTTAAATTTTAAATATAAATCCTGTTATCAATCGGCAGATAAATCTTTAAATGATTGTGTACTTTCTCACAATAAAAAAATGAATATGTGCTCAATTTGTTCAAAAGCCAGGTATAAAATGATAAAACTCGTGTAATAGTTGAAAATTCAAATGTTAACACGATTAATCCTAAATAGACACAATAGATATGAATAATATTATTCGAATTGAGTTCACACATCATGCAAAATGAAGATATAATTTTTTTTTTTCAAATTTTATTTCTAACTCATAATTAAAATCTAAATTAATCACACACAATCATCCGTGCATGTTAAATTATAAGAAAACATATTTATTTATTTTTACTTGTAAGCTTAATTCCTACACTGTACTTAATGTAGCACTACAAAACTCAAAACATAAAAATTAAATGAGAGAGATTTTAAATCTGTCAAATAAATGTTGGATGACGGAATTGGTCTTGAAGCTTTATTTTTTGGATTATGCTATGAATACATAATTGTACCCATAGGGGTGTCTATAATGGACATCCGACGCCTCTCTATTGGTGGGACGCCTGTTGCTGTCGGACCCTCCATCAATAGGAGGCGTCGAGTATCCATTATGGACACTCCTATGGGTACAATTAGCATTTTTCTTATTTTTTTTTCCTTTTCCTTTTCCACTCCTATTTTAAAGGGTCTTTTGTTCTTTGTGCCAATTTTCTTATAAACAACAATTAATAAGCAATTTTAATCAATATTTCAATCAAATCATAATTTAAATTCATCAACTACTCATCTCATCTATCTCTATTTAATATAAAAATATATACAAGAGTTCAAAGAAAAAATTACTCATTATAAGCAATGTGAAACTAGAACTATTAATGATTTTAAAACCTTAAATATATTGAAATAATTTGGTGTTTGTATGAATTTGGATATCGAATATGTATAGTCAATCTAAAATTAAAAAGTTAAGGGTTAGAAAGATGAATTGCCTCCCATTAGTTCTTAATGTATAGTCTCAAACTCAACTTTTTATTAAATTCTTAAAACCAAAAGGTTTTTTACACATATCTAATTACTTTTTTGGCGTAGGAATACAAAGCTCCCAGCGAGTACCACTATTCTATGGAAACAATTTGTTGCAGATTTTAGCACACATTCCAAATATTCCATCGTGTGTTAACTTTTCTAATAAATGACTATTAAAGCCTAGTTAGCATGGGACAACCTTCTCTAAAAAACTCGACAAAATAACTCTGTAATTTCGAGAGAAGCAACGTTCCTCACATAGGGAAAATCAGTCAAACCCATTACCCGCTTAATCGGGTATTTAGGTCGAAGACGGGTAACAAGGATCCCACCCCGTTTAATCTTTATTTTTTATTTTATTATCATCTTTTTTAAGAATTCAATACTTTAAATAAAAAATTACACGAAATTTCATTAATTCTAATAGAAAATGACAATTAATATTATCTAAGGAATCCGACAAACAATAAAAACCTTAGTTTACCAAATATGTTTGAATAATTTAACTTTTAAAAATAAATAAATAAATATATTATTGTCTCACTTTAATGAATGAGACAATAAATGAATTATCAAAAACTGAATTACTTAAAAAAAAAAAAAAAAAAGAAAGACAGGTAGTAAACGGGGCAAGGGCTTTGCCCCGCCCCTCCCCACCTTAAACGGGTAATAGAGGAGGAAGTTACCCGATGGGCACGGGGAGGTTCCCTCGCTCCAGGCCCGAGCTGCTGTTGAGTTGACTTAGTGTTATTACCCTTTTTCTTTTTATAATTCAGTTAATCTCAATAGGTAAAGAAAAGAATGGAGACAAAGTTAATTTGTAGAGTACTATGTAGATTTACTTAATTGTATGTCAATAGAAATACATTTCCAAGCAGAAACAGAAGTGGCGTTTTCTTGAATAAATTGCATTAAACTATGCAATGCATGAACGCAATAGGATTAGGATCTCCTCCTAGGATTCAAGAACAACAGTTTTAACCAACCATTGCCGTGTTCTTAAAAGAAATAATGTAAAAATGAATAACAGAAAAATGTGTAGAAGCACAGATAGTAATTCAAACTACTTTGCAAAAAGTTGCCTACGCCTACCCGGTTTAATTCTTGAACCAGCTGCCTTTCCCACAATTTCATCTACCAAGTCTTTAAAGATCAACCGCTCAACATCAAGGACAATACCTGAAATGTCATCGTCGAAATTTTTCCAGCTCTCTGATCTTTGCATCACATCATGGCACAAGATGATTTTCAATTCATCATCGTCATTATTAAAGATGCATCGTGATTTTTTATCTTGAAGCTCATCAATCTCAGAACACAATTCTCTGAGAAGCCTTCTTGCATTCAAGTCCTTTCTGGCCATCTTGTGACGTTTCAACCAGGGCTCGGCAAATTTTTCAGCTAAAGCCAATTTTCCGACAAGAATTTCATTGGTAACATCAAATATTAGTTTCCGATGAGTTTTCTCCTTGGTCATCGATTGAGTTGTTTTTTTGGAGCTACATTCTTCCTTTCGTAAAGTGCTTGCCTTCATTTGTTCCAAGACTAAAAATAACTCAGGATTGATAGGATGGCCTGATGGATGAAACTGGAAAATAGCCAAGCTTGAGCCAAGGCCCCTGAGGATGAGACCGGAAGCTAATAGAATCTCAGAAATATATCTGTGGTCAGGGTTGGTGTTCTCACAGAGAGAAGCAATGTAATCTATGTGTTCATCATGGCTCGAGTTAAGCTTTCGGAGCTTCTGAACTAAGGTTTCAATGTTCTGAAGTTTCTTTCTACAGATTTCAGATGAAATACCAGATCCAATGGAGTTAGGTACAATATCATCCGTTGAACTGCCTTGAACTTTGTTTAAATTTCTTACGGAATCAATGGATTCATCCCCTGTGAAATGAATGACAAACAATTATATGCATGCTAACAAAGAAAAACAGAACTTTTATTGCTCCTTTGCTTCCACAATTAGTCATCAAATGCTATTAAATGATCTAGAGCCTCTAAAAAAGCCAAGTATTCTTATTTACAGAGTTTCACTCATCAACTATAAGATATAGAATTAGACGAGAAAATTTATACTAATTTTATAATTGATACTGAAGAATCAATAGCACTTTCATTATTGATGCAGACTAGGTTATCTACAATAATCTTTTTAAACTAACGTGTTTATAGAATTGAATTTCTATAGATTTTACTTATGATGCTCGGACTCGGGTACAGGTATCGGGTACAGATACGCATCTAAGTGTCAGATCTTATATTTTCTAAAATGTAGAATATAGGGACATGGTTAAAAACAGTCCAAATTTTAGACACGGGTGCGTGAATACATCTTTCAAACTTCAATTTTTTTACTAATTCAGGATGTCATTTTGAATAGACCAAAATTAATTATTCACAATGAAGAAAATTGTTTTTTAATAAGGGGTTAAAACGAATGAAATAGAATTTTGGAATTTAATTTTCAATTATGGGAATTACTAAATGTTATAAAATAGAAAATGAGAAATTTGACTATAATTTGGACTTAGTGGAGAATTAAATAGCACTATATGGAATTCTTTTTTGTTTTATACAAATAAAACCATAAACCACCGATACAGAGAGAGAAAGAAGGAAAAAAAGAAGAAAATGGAAAGAAAAAAGAAAGAAAAAGAAGGTAAAACTTAGCGCCGCCGCCTTTCTCCACCTTCTTGGCGACAACACTAGTTTTATAGAGACCAAAAGTAGGAAAGAAGAAAAGGAAAAGAAGAAAAAAGAAAAAGAAGGAAGAAGCAAAAACGACAAAATGTCCAGTTGAAATTTGGAGGATCCGACACATATTCTATACCCATACCCATGTCGTGTCGTATCTGACACGGGTACTCCAACTATTTTGAAAAACCCGAGCATCAGAGGATTTTACTGACTTTTGACATTCCGATATATTGAGTTACGCAAAACTATATCCATTTGATGATTATTTATTCACGTCGGCCAACTATTTTATAGTTTATTTGTTAGATCTCTGCAGACTATTCTACATGGTCCGGGATAAGAAAAAGGTGAATCTTGATGTACAGGAGGAATAAAAACATGATGTAGAAAAGGCATAGACTCGTGATCATATTCTCTAAGAATAATAACTCATCTTGGAGTCGTACATCCTTATAGTATACACATGAATCAGTATATTGAGCAATTTGAGAGAAAAATTCTCATATCCTCTATAAGCTTGTTCATTCTGTAACTCCACCACATCAGAGTTTAATTTTCACAAGAGGAGAGCATTACCTTTAAGGGTCTCGCCTACAAGCTTTACAGGTGATGTTGAACCATCTGTATACACAGCATTGTCAAGAACAGAAACAGGGCTCGGGTACTCGGGAGATACATGAGCGAACTCTGCCGATTCTTCTTCACTCACAGTAAGGGGAGATTTCTGAAATAAACCATGAAATATATTACCAAATGACTGAGTCTAAATAATTGAATATAGAATGTAGAAACACCTACCTTTTCTACATTACTAAGGGATCTTTCAGAACTAATGACTTTCACATTTTTGGTGTGCAATACAATGATCTCATTTGAATGAACAGAAATTTCATTCTCAGGGTAACACAAATTCCTCGACTCACTGCTGACCTCGCTCAGTTGGCCATCTCTTTGCTGCAAGCTGGGATGTTTAGGCCTGCGTCTTTCACATGGGGAATTGGACTCTCCTGGTTGCTTATTTGATTGTTTTGTAGATTTGCTCAAATTGGTAGGTGTGGGTGGTCGAGAACTTTTTTCCTGGTCCAGTTTCTTCTGTTGTATTCTTGGACTGCAAGACCCTGAACTCTTTCCTGGTCCCACAATGCTATCTTTGGACAAGTGATGTGATCTTTTTGAAGTTTGTGTAGTTCTTTGAGTTCTGCTGTCTGTTTTCATTTTGACAGAATTTAAAGCATTGTCTTGAGGACTAGTTCTAGAAATCTGATCTTTAGCTATTCTGCCACGCGTTAAACCCTTTCTGTCGTCCTCGAACTCACCATCTCGATAGTTGGGTAGACCAGATAAGCTATCAAGTGAAATAACAGAAGGAGAAGGTATATCAGATTTCTTAACAAGTTTTGCAGGTTTCATGATTACAATCGGAGATTCAAAACTTTTCAAGGATTTTCTGTTCATGGTTGGCACAAGAAATTTATCAGATTGCAGCTTTTGGCTGCTTGCTGATATTGCATCATACATGGAACTTTTATATTTTTGCTCACGGTCACTGGTTAAACTTGAATCTTGTCCTATGTCTTGGGTTTCCAAAAGTCCCTTTGCCTGCATTGCCTCCAATATCTGTCTAAGAGCTCTAAGATCCTTTCCAGATTCTGTGAATTCAAGGTCTTTCAATCTCTCCTCTACCTCACTGAAAACAGAAGGAAAGGTGTTTGGAACTTTTCCTGGACCTCTTGTACTTGTGGAGGCTGGTTTTTTAGAACCTTTTTTTCCATCAATCCGCTTCCATGGTGCTGGTTCAATTGGAGATCGTGATATAGGTTTCATTACTGTATCCGGATTTCTCCAACGTGGTGAAGTTGGCTCCTTCCTCAAGGTCATCAAGGATAGTTGGATTGACTTGTATAGATCTAATTTTTCACTTGACCTTGAAGAGTAAACAAAATCTTCATCTTGATAAATTCTACTTGAACCAGTGTTACTGTTTCTGGCTGAGCCAGCGTCCGGCAGCATTTCCAAACCCATCAGCTTTGCTACAACACTTGGAGGCCGTGCCTGATTACGAGATGTTTGTTGTGAATTCTGAACCCTATCATCAAAATCACCACCATCTTTCTGCCAACTTTTTGCTGAAAACTTGGATTTTGAATCAGAATTCAAATTCTGCATGGAACCCTCTCTACTGTCCAATGAAAGTCTCGGAAGATCTTTAAACTTAATGGTAGATTTTGAAATGTCTCGCGATTCAAAGGGAACACAGTTTATCTCCCTCCCATCATAAGAAAACCGGGGGGCATCTTTTGAAATAGAAAACAATGACCCATCTTTCGCGTTATAGGATGATACTCTTAAAAGTTCTCTCGGTTCATTATGATTACAAGATGCTTCTCGGAGTTTAGAAAGAACTCTAAGAGATTCCTTCAGATCAGCTGGCAATTTTTTCTTTGTATCGAGGCCTGAGCCATGAGTATCATCACAGATTTTTGGTAGTGGCTTTGGGGTGTCCCTGTACTTCAAAACAGGATCTGCTGCCTCCTGCATGGATTTAGCGTTAAATGATAAGCCCTGAACTTCCCTATACATGGAGTCCTTCACCACATCACAAAGATCAAGAGTATGTCTACCAAATTGTGAAAATGAAGTTTGTGGGATCATTGATGGGTTCCTTGAAGGAGCTTCGGGGAAAAGTATTTGGTCATAAGATGGGGGTTCTAGTTGAGTGGTTCGATTGCAGTCAAGAGACGAGAAAGAAGATGAACGAGAAGAAGATGAGAATGAAGCCCTGGATGATTCTGTGGATACTCTCTGTCTTTCTCGAAAATTCTGGCTTGAACTGTTTTCCTACAATCACAAATCACAAAAATTCAAATTCTCAGCAGATAATGTCTCTAGACCACAAGTAAATTCACAGTGACAGTTAGAGATCTGTAATTGAGAAAAAAGTAAAATCCCACTGCAATCGTTTTGAGACTCCCATATGGAAAAGTGATATAACTTATAAGCATTCAACATCTCATCTAAAAGGATTCATTTAAATAACAGAATTACAATTCATTCACATTTCACATGTTCAAGTATTTTGGCAGGAGCACATTCCCTACCAACTCTAATGGCCTATTTTGGCTACCATAAACATACTATCTCTTGCTGCTTGACAATAGGCAATTTTCCTCATGGTTTTTTGAAACTCTACAACTCCCCACAACCTGTTAACTAGTCCAATGTTAATTTTTCCAATGAAATGACCATTGCATCCTCTATGAAAGAGAGAATATTATGTGAAAGAGACTGTGTTTTAGGATAAGATTCTTGCATTTTATCTAACAAAGTGATTATGTATAACACACTTGACAATATACAACTTGCACACATCAAATGTGTACAACACAACTGGGAAGTATGAGTTTCAGTCCCTAGTTGATAAAATAAGAAAAAAAAATTACCCTAATTATTCACCATTAAACTCACAATCCCCTTGTGCATTCTAACCAGATAATGTTCTATAGGGAAAAAGAGAAAAATAAAATTAACATCATTAGATCAAGTCAAGGGAAGAAAGATAATTTGCAAGATTTCGAAGAGTAAGTTGCCTTATTGTAAATGAGGGAAGGGTAGGATGCAGGATTTCAGAATCATTTGATGGAACTGGGGGGCATAATTTGCATTTTCCACTATTAAGAAATAATGAAAGCAGTTATGATTTGTCATTTGTCAATCTTCACCTTGAGCATTACAAAAATGGCAAAAAAACCAGAAAAAGAGAAAATCAAGAGCTAAAACTTTGAGCTTTTAAAGTTTATTTTATTCACAAAAGGCCTTGGCAAAACTGAACCTTCTCAAACTGACCCTGAAATCCTTAATGGAAAAGTCGATTCCAAGAGGTGGTATTTCTACAAGAGTAGAAAAATAAAAGTAACAGTTCTTACCATCACAGATCTTTGATGCACATTATTAGTCTCTCTCTCCAAATTTCCATTACTGAATTGGGAATTTCCTGTAAAAATAGAAAAATCAGTGATACAGTATCTGTGACGAATGGGACAGGTATTTGAACAACTTGGCAAATAATAGTAATGTCAATTACATATGATTTAGAAAGTCAAAACACTGCATCATTCTTAATACTTATATTGGTCATGTTCATGAACTCAATAGATGCTGTAAACTGGTTATAGAATTTTGAACTAAACACATAATAAATCCTACAAGATTGTAGTCAAGAAACATTACTTCAATGAATATTTACCCTGAGGGAGCCTCTTCGGGATGTGATGTCCCGTAAGAATATGATGGCGATTGAACATTTGAAATATGCCTGTCATACATCCTATTTGCTTTTGCAAATCAGGATTTTCATCTGTCAGCGAGTGTAAAAGGTTGGCAGCCATTTCTACTTCCCTCTCTTCAATAAAACAGTCCAAAACTCCCAAATGTCTATATTCTTTCTAGTATCTTTCCACCCTTGTCTTAGATTAGAAGCCCATCTTTGAATGCTCCGGCCGGTGTTGACTCACCAATGCTAAACCAATTTTATTGAACACACAGCTTGGAGGAACCAGATTTCTTTGTATTCTTCTACCCTTTATAACATGACCAAACCAAAGGGCATAAAGCATATTTTACCAATCCCAAATTCATGTAATATAATGCCAGTCATTTCAATCAGTAAAAAAATCTTCAACTACAAGTCAAACTCAATCATTTAAGCATCACTCAAGAGCTAAAAAAACCTCAAAACATGATAGTTGCATCTTTCCTATAACAAATAATTCCTTCAAATATTCAGAGATTTGCCCAATTGTGCACTTTTCTTCAAATTTCTAAGTAAAAACAAGAAAACCCAGTACACGATATCAATTCATTTAATCAAATCAAACGAATTTCGACGGGGTTTCACAGAACAAAACCAAGCAATATCGAACAAAAAGAGAAATTCAACAACCGCACATAATATTCAATAAATCAAGAAACCCGTACCAATGCAAAAAGGGAGAAATCATTGCAGATCCAAGAAAAAGATGTTTTACACTTTTACAAGTAAACTAATTCCCTCAATAGAATGCCAAAAAGAAGACAGCCCAAAAGAGCTTGTATGGTTGTCAATGTGTCCATAAAAATTATGATAAGAGTTTGTGAGGAGTTGGCAATTGTAATATGGTACAAGTTCTTTTTATTAAAATAAGTGGAAAATTGAGGTAGTGAAAGAAGAGGAATATAAGAGGGCAGGTACATTTTCTCACACTTCCATGTGGGTCTCAAATTGTCTCCATTGACAAGTGATTTTTGTCAGCAATGCATGGGAAAGAGAGTAACAATAAGGCTGGTTGGCTAGGGATTAAATCCCAAGTCAAATCAGGGACGATGTCCTTTACTTCAAAAAATTAATGCTTAAAATTTTTTTTAAAAGACTATCTATTTTAATTTTTCAAAATAAAGAACGAATTTGACTTTTCAAATTTAGAGAATTAAACTCACTCTCTATTCTTAATAAATAATAATTATATTTAATAAGTCGTATATTTCAATACTCTATCTCTTAAATTGTTAACAAGTTGGTTCTCGGTTCTTGACTTGATATAAACATTTTCTATTTTTCTTTATTTTTTGCGTAAGACCAAATTGATTTTCTATTTTTTTTTTTCTAGTTGTACTCACTGGTCTAGTATGATTTTCGAAATAATGATATTGGCTTTTGAATTTTTTTTTTATTCTAAAAGCATGTGATTTTGGAATGTATAAAAATTAGCGTTTCTAGTACCACGGGTGCTCTCAAAGGTATCTCATCTAGCACTATATATTTTAGAAATGGACATCTTCTAACATTTTCAAGATTTCATTTGGACAAAATCTCATTATTCTTTCAAATCTTACATGTTGACATAATTCAATCAACGAATAAACCATAAAGTAAATAACGCATTGCTTATTAAACACAATATCCGAATCATAAATAGTCAATGTTACCAATTTCGGCAAACAATTACTCACATATAATCCCAAGTCAAATCAGGGACGATGTTTTTACTTTAAAAAGTTAATGCTTAAAATTTTTTTTAAAAGACTATCTATTTTAATTTTTTAAAATAAAGAACGGATTTGATTTTTCAAATTTAGAGAATCAAACTCACTCTCTATTCTTAATAAATAATAATTATATTTAATAAGTCGTATATTTCAATACTCTATCTCTTAAATTATTAACAAGTTGGTTCTCGGTTCTTGACTTGATATAAACATTTTCTATTTTTCTTTATTTTTTGCGTAAGACCAAATTGATTTTCTATTTTTTTTTTCTAGTTGTACTCACTGGTCTAGTATGATTTTCGAAATAATGATATTGGCTTTTGAATTTTTTGATTCTAAAAGCATGTGATTTTGGAATGTATAAAAATTAGCGTTTCTAGTACCACGGGTGCTCTCAAAGATATCTCATCTAGCACTAGATATTTTAGAAACGGACATCTTCTAACATTTTCAAGATTTCATTTGGACAAAATCTCATTATTCTTTCAAATCTTACATGTTGACATAATTCAATCAACGAATAAACCATAAAGTAAATAACGCATTGCTTATTAAACACAATATCCGAATCATAAATAGTCAATGTTACCAATTTCGGCAAACAATTACTCACATATA
>CAIGRN010115893.1:0-20249 GCA_903798345.1 Fraxinus anomala
AGAAAATTAGTAATCCAAAAGAAACCTTAAATATCAAAATTTTAATTTTAATTGTTAATCCTTAATTCTTTTATTTTATTTGAAACTTTAAGGGCCTATGGTTAATAATTCAGAACTTTATGGATAAATTTTTTTTAATTATCCAGAACTTTATGAGTCAATAATTAATTATTGGAAACTTTAGGAGTTCAAAAATTAATTATTCAAAACTTTAAAGATCCAAAAATTAATTATTCAAAACTTAGGGCCAATTTAAACCAATTATGAAATTATAGGGGCTTAATTATAAAATTTAGAACTTTAATGGGCCAAATAAATTAATTTCCAAATTTTAGAGACTGAATTATTAAATCCAGAACTTTAAAATGCTCAATATGATGAATTTTTTTAACCTTAGGGGCTGAATACCCAAAGTTGTAAACTACAGGGGTTGAAACATTAAAACTTAACCATAATTTGAAATTGCAAATAAGGGCCCGNGCTTAATTATAAAATTCAAAACTTTAATGGCCCAAGTAAATTAATTGTCAAACTTTAGGGACTGAATTATTAAACTCGGAACTTTAAAAAGGCCCAATTGGATGAATTTTAACCTTAGGGGCTGAAACCCTAAAACTTAACCCTAATTTGAAAATGCAACCAAAGACCTCAAAGCTTCAAATTTTCAATCCAAGCCCCCGCCCCCAAGATTTCTTCACGAAATAATCAAATTTCTTTAAATAAAATGTTATGAAATGAATTTTTCAAATTTCAAACCAAACATATTTTCTACTTTCTGTTTTGATAAACAGTTTTCAGAAGGATAAAACTCAAAATAAATTCAAAACTCAAAATTGAAAACTAAAACACAAATCGAATGGACTGTAACTTTTTGGCAATATATATGCTAATATGTTTGCCTTAAAAAATTTAACACCAGTTTCCTCACAATTTTGTTGAAATAATCAAATAATAGGAAATAAGAAAATAAAAATTAGAGAAAGTGTTTTTTTTTTTTTTTTCAATTTGGGAGTTCTTTATAAATAGAGAAAATTATAAATAGTTAGAAATAAATGATGAACAAATAACAAACATTTAAAACTTCATCTTTTTCCCCACATTTACCGCATCCTCAAAACTTCATCTTCTTCCCCAATCCCAATCCCAATCCCAATCCCAACCCCAACATACCTTATCCTACCCACCCGAAAATCAAAATTATTTGTGGACAAAATTTGGGCAATCAAATCTACATCGACCGAGAACCAAAAAAATGTCATTTGTCTTTACTGTTCTAAATCTTATAAATCTCACTTCTCCCATTTTTCTTCAACACAATACATATCCAATGGGCTCTAACTCATCCTCTAAACCTCTTATTCATCTCTTACTGGTCTACTTTCCTAGATAAGGAAATGTAAATTCACTGCTTCGCCTTAGCATATGCCTTGCTTCAAAGGATCTTCTTGATACTTTTTCTGCACTTGAATTCATCGGCATAGACATCTGAAAAGCCAATAATATCGCCAATTAACCCACCCAGTTGGTGATGGAATGATCAAATTCAAGTTCTTTGATGATGGATTGGCAGATGATGATCCTACACACTATGATCTCGACATGTATTTGCTGATTCTGAAGCTCGTCGACAAAGAAAAAAAATTCTATGATAAACAAACATGCAGAAAAAGGAATTCCAGTATCTTGTTGATCAATAGTCTACTTATTCTATGGGTTTTCTATGTGGTAGAGAGTGTTGGAATTCCAAGTGCAATGCTTTGGGTTCAATTATGCTAGCTTTACTGTTTATTACCATTATTATCACAATTTATTGCCTTTTTCCAGTGAAAATGAATTAGAAATTGATGTCCAATTGTTGTGTATGCATCTTGCTGGAGTTCAATTCACATGTCAGTTCTAGAATTGAAAAGGAAGTCCTCCAGGTCAACCATTTAAAAATAACACAGACATATCGACTCACTAACTTGCCACCGTCATTTCCAAGACATAATCATTATAGCATGTTACACGTGTCTACTGGGTGACATCACTTCCTCCCATGTGACCAATCATGAAGTGACACGTGGCAACAATGATGATAACACCTCATTCCCAATCAATCATGAGCCTTCAATGATTACTATCCTGGCCTCATAATGACCTATTTAGGCCGACCTCAACACTCAATCAGAAGTCTCAAATTTTGAGTAATGATACATATTTTTAGGATAGTACTATTGATGTGACTCTGGGCAGCCAAGTTGACATGTTAGGGGCTTATAAATAGGTCCCATAGAGATCCAAACTCAATGTACACACAAAAATTTCTAAATAATACTTCAATGAAGGCGATTTTCTTTTGTTTTATTATATTGCATCAAATTACTTTTCCTTCAAGTTGATCTAAATTTGGCACGCCGTTTTAGTCATAAATAGTTTGGCGTTAAAAAGAGAGCCTGCCAAAAACAGTTTGCATCTGCCATAAAAAAACCCCCAAAAAATATTAGACTTACTCAAATAATACCATGAGCCGTATCTAAGCCTGCAAAAACCATTCGTACACCAATCCCAATAAAACAAGTGTCCCAAGAAATATCCAAAGGAGAAACAAATCCACTGAAGGTGGCCATGCTCAGCTCACTGCCATGAAAGAGGCCATAGGGCATCTTACAAATTAAGTACAAAGAATATTAGAATAAAAACAGGCCACTACCGTCCCAAAGGCCGAAATCGAGGTGGAGTTTCCTATTTGGGTGACCTCTAGTCCGAAGAAGTTTACACTTCTTTGAAAAATAATCTTTCAAAAGTGGTATGAAAGAACTCCCAAAAGGGCAGGCGATGAGCAAGAAATTAGCCAACAAAAGAAAAAAATAGTTAACTTGGAAACTCGACACAAGGGCATAATTGAATAATACTTCACCAAGGGGCTACCAACGCCATTGTATGCCTTTGACTTTGGGAGATAAGGTTCAAAGGTGTTTTAGAAAATTGCACCAAAGGTCAGTAAAAAATTGGACAGACTTGGCAACGCGTTGCTAGCTCAGTTCATGGGCTCCAGAGCCAGAACCACACCTAAGGAACACCTAGTATGCAACAAATAAGGACAAAGTGAATCACTTAAAAGCTACCTCAATAGGTTTAACAAGGAAACCTGGAGGTGGAAAAAATCTCAGATTATGCAGCACTGATGACAGCTCTGTCTAGACTGGGGCCTAGAATAAGATTCTAGTAGTCAGTACACAAGGATGGGCCTCACACCTATCATGAGTTCCTAAATCGAGCTGAAAAACATATAGGTACAGAAAAGATGACCTCGGATCATGAGAAAAGAATGATAGAACTCAACACACACCTTGGTCCAAAGACGAGGTCGAACAAAAGGCCCATGCCTGAATGAAGGAAACAAATGAAGGATGTCAAGTGACCTCGCCCATACCTAAAAAGGTTTCAACAACACCACTTGTTAAACATGACCCTAGAAGGAATTTTCATGTCAGGGCAGGACAATGAGGTCTTCACCGACCTATTACCTCAGAGAGGAGCTCAATATGTGCCAACCAAAATAAGAATTATTGTTATCATAGATCGGCAAGCAATAATACTAATGAATGTAGAGACCTGGAAGAGCAGGTGGAGGCCTTAATCGATGAGGTCAATTTTATGAATTTGTGGCTAAATTAGGGAAAACAACCCAAAAGCTTCCTTCCAAGCTGCCTCACCCATATCCATAGGCAAACCTACAGCCAGCTCAACCAAATATACAAGCAAAACCAATCCTACTCCAGAGCTAAAACTAAGATGCTGATAGGCGAAAATTAGTATGTTGAAGGGTCAAGAAGGAATCGCGCCTGTCAAAATTTCAAAATAGAACGATACAGGATGGATCCTAAAGTAAAGCAGTGTCTAGAGTGGTTTGGGTTTTCAGATGAAGATTATTATGGCATATTGGAAAACATAAGTACTGCCTTGGTAATTACCATGCTCGTTGTCGAAGTCGGCATACACAGAAACCTTTGTAGATAACGGGGTTTTGTCAATGTCTTATATTCCAAAACTTTGACAACGAGCATGGTAATTACCAAAGCATTACTTAAGTTTTCCAATATGCCATAATAATCTTCCTCTGAAAACCTAAACCACTCTGGACACTGCTTTACTTGTAGATAACGGAATATATAAAAATCCAAGAAAAATATCTACAACCCCATCCCAGAAGATTACAAGGCTTTACGGACAATCTCGTTGATGTGCAAGGCCAAATCGTCCTAATTATTAGATTAGGTAATCTGTACCATCAAAGAATCATAGGTGATTTTGTTGTAATAGGTGTACAGTCCAATTACAACACAACTTTGAGAAGATCTACACTACAAGAATTAAAACCCGCTACTTCAATTTACGAGGAAACCATGCTGATGTTAGATCTTGAAACATTGATCTACCCAATGCACGGGAAAATAGGTTCCAAGTAAGGCATATTGACAGAGCTAGAGAAGCCCGATTAAAAAGACATTTATACTAACTAGACTAAAATAGGTATCATGGACAAGCATCACAAAAGACTTGAAGATGATCACTTGTCCTTCGATGAAGTAAAGGTAGACCCACCGCTACCCAGGTGTCCTAGTGATCGCCTGACGTGTCGTTGGAGCAAGTGTACCAAAAGTTTTGGTTGATACTAGGATTTCAAAAAACATCCTTTACGTTAGTACCTTCAATTGGATGAGAACTCCGTTGCACTTCTTATAATGTTAATCGAATCCAATTTTAGGATTAAATGGAGCTTTGACTACGCCTAAGGAAAGATTAAACTCACTGTGAATGTCTGTGAATCCCCTCGAACAACTAAAATCGCAACTGAGTTTGTGGTATTAGACTCCATCTCTCCGTACGAAGCCATCATGGAACAATCTCTACTTTTTTAACTTGAGGGCGATAGTGTCAATCTATCATTATTCAATCAAATTCCCAACTCTTTATGGAGTAGTAGAAATTAAGGATAACAAAGAAGCTGTTGAAAAATATTGCACGGTGCATTACCCTACCAAACAAAGAGTTTAGGCAAATTCTGTCCAGCATGGAGTGCACGTGACCTACATGGCGAAATTCGACCAGCCCACTGGATCTTAGAATAAAATTTAGTGACAATGGAGCGAAACCTGTGGAAGAACTAGATAAGTTTTAGGTCAGTTTGGACCAACCACCATAAGAGCTTCAATTGGGTAGGAACTATGACAACCACTGCGGTCTAAACTTATGGAGTTCCCTCAATTGGTGTGATAAAGATATAGAGGGGATTGGCCTAAAAACTGCCTGCCTAGGCTTAATGTTGACCCTTAAGCTCGACCTAAGCAACAATGATGAAGACCGTTCAATGTTGAAAGATATGAATCCCCATGCAAATAAGTTAAGAAATTACTTAGCAATAGATTCATTAAAAAGGTAAGCCATCATAGGTGGTTTACCAACTCGGTGCTCATCAAGAAAAGTAATGGAGATTGGAGAGTGTGCATATATATCACCAAGCTCAACAAAGCATGCCCGAAAGACAGTTTTTCTCTCTCCAAAGTAGTTCAAATGGTTGACGCCATGAAAGGACATTAATTAATCAATTTCATGGATACCTATTCTGGTTACAATCAAATTTCGATGTACGAGCCTAATCTAGAACATTCCTTATTCGATAACCAGTCGAGGTCTCTAGTAATATAAATGATGCCATTAGATCTTAAAAATGTCGGAGCCATGTATCAACGTCTTGTCAACATTATGTTCGCTCAACAGATAGGCAAGACCATAGAAATTTATGTCGACAACATGCTGGTTAAGAGCACTAACATAAAGAATCACATACAAAAACCTAGCAGAGATGTTTGAAATCCTTAGAAAGTATAAAATGAAATTCAACCCCTTTAAATGTGCTTTTAGGATAAGTTTCGGCAAATTTCTGAGTTATATGGTAAACCGGCATGGAATCGAAGCTAATCCAGAAAAGATACTGGTAATTATTGAAATGAGAACCTAAGGAAATCCAAAAGCCTTACTGGAAGAATTGCAGCACTAAACCGATTTGTCTCCATACAACTGAAAGTTGTAAGCCTCTTTTCAACACACTTCACGGAAGAGAAAAGTTTGAATGGACACAAAAATGTCAGAAAACCTTCAAGGAACTCAAAAAATAGTTAGCACAAACATTGCTCATCTCCAAGCCAAGGGCAAGTGAGAAATTATCATTGTATCTTGCCATATCTGAGTACGTTCTACGCTTCGTGCTAATCAAAGAAAAAAGGATACACAACATCCAGTCTACTATGTCAGTAAGGTGCTCCAAGATGTTTAGTTGCATTATTCTCCCATGGAGAAACTGGCGTACGCTTTAATCATGTTCGTAAGGAAGCTACGACCATATTTCCCGGAACATCCCATAGAAGTCTTGACCAACTATTCATTAAGATGTGTCTTATAGAAACTTTAAACTTCATGGCACGTGGTTAAGTGGGTCATCGAGCTAGGACAGTTCGAAATTTTATATAAGCTATGAACTGCCATAAAAGGACGGACTTTATCTAACTTCATGGTCGAGTTCAGTTTAGATCCTTAGGAACACCTACAAAAAGGTGGTTTTTGGGAAATATTTGTTGACGGATCTTCTAATGAAGCCCGATCAGGCGCAGAAGTAGTGTTGATCAGCCTAAGCCGCTACTATTTCTATCAAGCACTAACTTTTGATATGAAGCCTCTAACAATGAGGCTGAATACAAAGCTTTAATAGCTGGACTGAAAATGGCCAGAGAATTAAAGGTGCCTAAGATGGTGGTACACAGTGATTCATAGCTCAGTATTAAAAAAGTCAACAAGGCTTTCTAAATCAAAGAAGATAGGATGAACAGTTACCTTCGAACTATTCAAAAAAAAAATTGTAGAACTTCAAAATGGTTGAGATAAAATAAATACCCCGATCCCACAATGGTCACGCAGATGCACTGTCGGCTCCCAACCAACGAAGAAGTGGACGAGCTCGATAGCATTCCCTTAGGTAGAGTACGGAATCTTGCTATCGAAGAAGAAATGATAGTATCTATGGCCATAGACCCCTAACCAACCTGGATGGATGAGACATAAAATTTCTAATGATCGGAGCAAGCCCCATGGTCCGAGCTGATGCTCGAAAATTGAGGATAAGGTTGGCTAGGTACTTTGTTGGAAAATGTTCTTCACAAAAGAGGATATGCAACCCTCCTGTTGAGGTGCCTAAATAAAGAAGAAGTCATATACGCTTTACAAGAAGTACGCGAAGGAATTTATAGCAATTATGTTGGGAGACAATCTTTAGCTCATAAAATGTTGAGGCAAGGATACTTTTGGCCAACCATTAAATGAAATGATACAGAGTTTGTGAAGAAATATGACAAAATCCAACTCTTCACACCCATCATCTGAGCTCTCTCGGAGGAACTCACCTCTATCATGAGCTAATGGCCATTTTCCAAATGGAGAATAAATCTAATTAGGCTAATGCCCACAAGAAAAGGTGGAACCAAGTTCACCATCGTTGTCGTAGAATACTTCATCAAATGGACAGAGATTGAACCCCTTGCAAAAATAAACGAGCATAAAACATTAGACCTCATCTGAAAATCCATTATCTTTAGATTTGGCATACCACATTCCATTGTCACTGATAATGGAAAATAGTTCGATAAGGCACACCATTTGTGAGGAACTTAGCATAAGGAAGCACTTTTACACTCAAATTCACCCCAAGCCAATAGACAAGTTGAGGCAATCAATAAAATATTCAAACATGTGTTGAAAGGCAGGCCTTGATACCATCAAAGGAGCTTGGGTAGATAAAACTCCACAGTATGTTATGGTCCTACTGTACCACTTCACGAACTAGTACCGAAGAGACACCTTTCTCTCTAGCTTTTAGTTTGGAAGTAGTAACCCCGCTTGAGATATGAATCCCTTCACTTCGAACTACATTCTTTAACAAAAATGGAAATTATAAGACATTACACACAGAGCTTGACCTGCTTAGAAGTAAAAAAGAATGAGACCGAACTCAGATCAACATTTATAAGCAAAAGAGTTCAAGACATTTCAACCAAAAAGTACATAAAAGAAAATTTGAAGTCAATGACTTAGTTGTTGATTTATGGTTGACTTTATCCTCAATGTTTGATCATAATAAACAAATTAATTTTTTGTTACTAACAATTGATTTTAAGTCTTCAAAGGATCAAATACAATATTGATCAGTCAAGGACAAAAAGATCGGTATAAAGACCTTCACATTACAAATCGGACTTATAATGAAGTGATGAAAGTCAAGCACTCAATACAAATCATTCGAGACAAAGAGGTTCAACGGTCAATAATCAAATGAAGATATTGGATTAGATGTTTATATTCACTTGTAAAGGTATAAACACTTTAATTTTTAGCACTAAACGATGAAAGCTCAAAAACCATTTGTATTACTAAAAATTATTTTGAGCATCACTTGCATAAATCATCTTTTTTCAAAAGCAAAATTGATTTTCAAAATTATAATTGAACTTAGATCATATTTGAAAAACATTCACGTCAAACCAAGAAAAGTCAAAATATATCAAACTCTTGAAATGCAAATGTCAGGACAAAGTAGTGTACGTTCGGATCATGTAATGGTCATTTTTTTACCGTTCTGATGTTTAGTGCAAAATAGCTAGTTTTTGTACGTTTTAACTTGAAAGCGGACGACTGAGTCTAGTTCCACAGATATTTTGGCACATTGAACTCCATTAATACATTCACTTTTTGCATTCATTGGAAAACTTTTTGAGAGTATTAAAGTGAGATATTATAGAGCAAAAATTACATTTGATCTTATATTTTATTTATCATCAAATCATGTATTGTGAAAACATTTTTAATTGATTGAATCAAATTTTAATTTATCTTTATCATCAAAGTTTTCTCATTTAACACTTGAACCTTCAATTATTACTATTCATTGAATTATTAACTTCGTTCTCTCTTAGTACTTAATTTGTCTATATCATTTATTAAGAGAAAAGTTTCAAATTTAAAATCATTTTCTCTTCAAGTTTGTGGGTCATATTGAGGTCTTCTAAAGCTCAATTTGTATAAAGGTCAGTATTCCTTGTTTGTAAGTCTTTGAAAGCATTGTAAGGGTTCGGATTGCACCATAAGTCAATCAAATATAGTGAAAAGACTTTACTCGTGACAGAGAGCTCAGTAACATAGGATGTCGATCATCGATTTGGATCGAACCTTTACAATTAGATCGTTTGCACATTCTCTTCCATTGTACTTATCGCTTTCATATTTGTGCTCTTTGTTTGATTGATATATTCATACCAAACTTGTTTAAATTTTGAAGTAATCGTTCAAAAAGTTTTGAAAATCAATTTACCCCATTTTAGGTTGCTATTCTTGGGCTTTCATTAGTATTGCGAAAGATTTTCCTGGCCACTACATAACTTAACTTCGAACCATTAGGTCCTAACTCGGAAGGACCTTATAAAGTAGTCAAGATTCTCTTAAAAGGCTCTTATGAGTTGGAAGACATGCAAAGATGCCATATCTTACACTATTTGAATGTAGAACACATCACAAAATATTATTAGTAAATGATTGGATGTATTGTTTAATATGTTGAAATAAATTTCCTTCAATAAGGAAATCATAAATTCCGGAAAATTCGTACTTCAATGGAATTTCAATAGGAAATATGATAACTCTTCAGCTATCCAAACTAAGTGTGCCCATATTGCAACACTTTGACAAAATTTTCTACAATAAAATTTCAAAGTTGTTCATCAGCAATCAGAACTAAGGTTGTAAGTGGTACACACTTGGACAAATCAAATTTCAACAAGAAATATGACTGCACTTTAGTTGTCCCAACTAAGTGTGCTCGTGCTGCAACATTTAGTTAAAATTTCCAAAACCTACTCCTCAACAGCCTGAGTTAAGATTGTAAGTATTGTAACATTTAGACATCATATTTCAATACGAAACAGGACAACTTTTCAACTGTCTGAACTAAGTTTACCCAAACTGCAACACTGTCAAAATTCCCAAATAAAAATGACCATTCGCTAGTTTAACCTAGATAGGAGTAAATCTAAGCTAAGGAACACAAAGATAAGATACCAAAATTATGGAGCAAAAGAAAATATTTATCATTTCATTCATAAACACCTTCCAAGGTTACATTCAAAAAAATTACTAAACAAATACTGGAAAAATAGAAGAAATAAAAGCTCAAGTAGTTGTAGGAAGGCTAGTTTACGGATTTTTTGTTGAACTATTGAATTGGAACAGAAGCAAGGTCATCTTCATCCAGGTCCCAGAGGGTCCTACCCCAATCATGCTCGCTAATAGCTCTTTCTCTCTTCTTGACATTCTAGTGACTCATGGAGAAAGTCGTTGTTGAAGTTAGGTAACTTTGTTTCAATAAAATCGATGACCTTGTTTAAAGCCAAGGCATAGACCTATTAATTCATGGCATTAGCTTTAGGGAAGGCCTTCCACTCTTTCACGGTTTTGTTGTCAATGTTTCATCAGCTCGGTTCTTCATAGCTTCTACCTCTTTTATCACCTTAACCATTTTAGCTTTCTCCCACTCCACTTCCTCTTTGGCTAGCTCTTCTCTCTTCTTGACCTCTTCAAATTATTTTTCCAACTAGACCTTCATTGTCGCTCAACCTCAAGATGAGTTGTCAAAGCAACTCTCTCCTTAGCACTCTAGTGTGAGACCAATGCATATCACGAATCTTATTGATGGCCTCTACCTCGGTATTGATCTAATAAAAGCGAAGAAGTTCAATGAGAAGGTGGATAAAGTGATAAAAAAGGATAATGGGTGATAAATCTTTACCTTTTCAAAGACAGCCATTAGGTAAAGGATGGAACGATGAGCATAGACTGCCATCATGATATAAGACTCCCCTTACTCATCTGACCCAAGTAACCTTACTCGCACTCATTCAAACTCCGAGTAAGTAGGCGAGTTGAATTTCTAAGAGAAGGGGAATAGCTGATGTCATTGCCCTGGATGGAGATGGGGCCCTATAAAAATCTAAAAGTGCTTCAAGGCGGCTCCCAAACAGTTTGTTTAAGTTAAGTTTATCTCTATCAAGGTAGGAAGATCCTAATCAAACTAGGAAAGTAGCTTGAGGTGGAAGAGAATGTATAGTTGGTTCTAACCTCATCGCCAAAGATGGTGGAGGAGCTAAGGGGAAATAGGACTTCCTTGGAGGAGCTCGCCCTAGAACATCTAACAAAAGGGACCTCATGGTCTGTTATCCGTTTCCTTTTTTGACTGCGTGAAGGGTTGTAGGATTGGCGAACTTCAATAAAACCCCTCGTCTCAATATTAGGACTTGCCAAAAAAATAGGTCAGAAAATTGTAAGTCTGAAAAAAAAAAGACTCAAAAATTAAAGTCAACAAAATTGGAAGACCATACCAGAAGCTGAAGGTGGAACTTTTACGAAAAAAATTTCGGCCCGTAAAAATGGCTAAAATCACTGATTAATAAGGAATATGACAACTGCTCATATCATAAGGCCCTAATTACGTTAACTGATTTCCTTTGCTCCAGGGTGATTATGGACGATTGATACGCTTCAAGAAAATCTCATTGTTAGAATGAATAAATAAAAATAAGCCTACGAGAATAAGAGTGACCCTGGGCTTACTCAATTTGCTATATCTGGAAGGGCCCACCTCGTCCCTCCCTACCTTAGACAGTGGAACTGCCAATCACCTCTAACAAAAAAGAATTCTTCTTTCCACCTCTTAATGAAGAAAGGGGAACTACAAAACACCCATGTTTGAGAGAGAATCTTGAAGAAAGTGTAAGGGTTCGTTTGATTGCAAGAATGTAATTTGAGTGGAAAGAAAACGAATTTCAAGAAATTGAATTGCCTAGAACTTGTTTTATTGAGAATTATCAATTAATTGTGTTTGATTGGTATAATTTTTCACATGGAAAATATTTAGATTTTCCATCTTTTGGTGTTTGATAATTGGCTTTCTTTTCCATGGAATTTTTTTTTTTTTTTCAACTATTGGTGTTTGAAAGTTATTTGTAAGAATTTTCCTACTCTTGAAGTAACCAGCAACCAATACAAAGAAAATGAAAGAATGATTTAAAATTGAATAGTGTAAACAAAAATAATGTACTTTGCGATAAGAACTATTTTGGGAATAGAAAATGCAAAGACAATATTTTTCTCCCTTGACAGCTACATATTTTTCACTAGTAGGTGGACTAATGTTTTCCACATACATAATTGACAAAAGATATCCACACCATATGTTAGAAAACACTGCACACTAGTTGTTACGTGTGTGCGTTACAAAAAACATTCAAAGTACTACTTATGTGGATTAAGTTTTCCAAATGAGTTACAAGTTAATACATACTAACGCCATAAGTTATGTGCAATCTATGGTAGTGGAGGCAGATCATGACCAAACTTGTCAAACACTAAAACACGCATGTATTTTGTACTCATCAAGTTCATAAATACCTTAGCCAAACCATCGTCAGATCGAGAGGCTTTCATGACTTGCATGATGTCGTCCATGTCTAGGTTCATGGCCTGTAGCTTCTCTATAATCAACTGCCAGTTGACATGATTCAGTGTATCTAGCGTAGCTTGCATTTCCATAGCTTGAGCAATTTTTGTAGATGAATCAACAATCCTCGATAGGGCGATAGTACTCCCATCCACCGATTGTGTACGGCGACGCTTGGCTTTGTTGGTCCCTTCTTCGGGGGTACACTTACAACCATGAACTGGGCTAGGATCCATTTCCACATTTTCCATATCTACCTTGTTCACGCTTTCATCAGTTACTACATAAAAGAGATAACTACTTATTAGAAGCTTATACATGAATACAATCAAAGTATCGTACTGTAAAATAAATTGCATACCATTCATTGGGGAGAAATAGTTGAAGCCAGACACTGCTCGATCTCTGGTGGCAGCATCATTGCCAAAGATAGTCTCCATCTCATCATATCTTGGACAAAGTTTGGTCCTCCACTTCCCAAATTCTGGCTTTCCCTGCAAAATAACCTTGTGAGTGTATTGTTACTGTCCCAAAACATCTATTTCCTCAGTAGCTGTTAGAAGCAATGTCCAAAATGCTTCCTAATTCGTACATTAATAAAATCGTTACAAGCAACGGCATCAGCTACAATGCGTCCGGTTTCGGGATCCAACCCAAAACCGCTCATATTTAGCAATTGGCGAACTTCAACATGCTCTTTTTTAAAAGTCTTTAACCTTGCCCTTACATACTTATCTGAGACCATGACCCCGCATCCATTGAGAACCCTGTCAATTGCCTTAGATACTCGAAATGAAGTAAATCTATTGTTACTTCGTTTGTGCCCAGCCAACACTTGTTCAACAAGTGAAGTGATCATAAAACCATCCATCTCATCACTCCAACATACGTGACGAGTCCTAGCATTAGGCTCCCCTTGTGATCTACCAAAATCAATGTAATTCCCATTCGAATGGGTGGTCGGTCTGGGAACATGAAAAGGGCCCATAGAGCTTGGTCGATTCTGTGTCATCAACGTTGTCACTTGAAAATAGAAAAATGTCAATACTAGCATAACTAGAAGGAACAATAGTATTGCTTGAAAACAATCTAACAATGATATAAACCAGGCAAAGAGATTCGAAATATATCATAGATGCAAATGTAGATAGCCTTGGAAATAAGAAAACATTACAACAGAACAAATATCGAAGTCAATGTTACAATAAAACAAGTATAGAAGCAACCTTAGTACGAGACAAGAACACTAGCAAGTTTATCTCCAAACATTACAGGGAAACACAAATAATAAAATATACAACATAGTAGATTCAATCAAAATCAATTCCCGCATCATGACTTGGATGGTAAGCGACCCACATGTCATCAGCCATTGTATCCCTAGTACTATACCATGAAGCTTCTACTGTGATAGATATAGGAGCATTTGGTGTGTCATCTTCGAGTGTATCAACATGTCCAGGGTTAACCTCATCATCGCTACTATAATAGTCATCGTCGCAAAGATCATCTACGTCAAACATCCTTAAGAAGTTGTGAATGACACAACAAGCAAGCACAATCCTTGCTTGTGTCTCAATGTCGTGGTATGGTTGATGTTTCAGATATGCAAATTTTTTTTGAAGTAGAGCAATAAATGTCCTCAACATTTCATAGACATGAATGTCGAAAATTAAATAGCTCTTTCTTACTTTCAGGCCGATGTCCCTCAATGTCTTTACGATGGTACCGAGTCCAATGGTAGGGTGCTAGAAATCCCGGAACCAATGGAAATCCAGAATCGGAAAGATAATATTTAGCTATTCCACACATGGTTGTTAAGTTGTCGTTCTTTATTGGAAGAGGTGAAAGTCAAATTATCGAACAAAAAGTAGATCTTACCAACAAGAATTGTTAGCCTATGACCTTATCGTAAAGTTACATTCCTTAACAACCGACCATCGTGGGCGAATCCCTCCCAATCGGCAAGCACATGCATAAACTTCATATCAAATGTGCAAGCAACCAAAACATTATTAGTTATCATTTGCTTCTTATTGCGATACCTCACTTGTTCCTCTACGGGGACATTCGCAGGAATGTGAGTACCATTGATTGCTCCCACAGAATCCTAATATAAAAACAAAAAAGTTTGGTTACGTAAGGAATAGTGATCGTGAAGGAAAAATAAACGAAGTTAAATATTACCACCTAATTTGAAAATATTAGAACTATGGCTTCTCCTTATCCTTCTCTTATGGTAAGTTATAAATAGTGGCATTGTTCACAACATTTCTATACAATCCAAGGCAAGCCTGTAAAACTCTATGGAAATAATAACTCACCGTTTGACCAGATATAAAGAACGTAAAACTTCTAGTTCGATTACGGTGGTCATGTCCAACGGTGTTGAGAAATATAGCCAATTGTTCCTCTACTTTGACAGATCTATTGTCAACCAAACCATATGTTCATAAACGAGCACATAAATTTTGAAACAGAGCTATCTTCATCCTCAGTAGATCATGACAAATTTATCACTCGTACCAAACATCCGTCTAAGTGACATTTCTCTTTCAGAATCCCAATTTCTATGTGGAGGCTCTAGAGAGTTGTTGATTACAACACCTGATGGTATTATATATTACAATTGCTTGTATGACCATCATCCAAAATAGACCCAATTGTTGTCGTTGGCGACAACGTTTGTTCCTTGTGGTAGCCATGGTACTTAGAACAACGTCTAAAAAGTGTCAATATGATGTAAATTATTGTTGACAATGAACAAAATATGAAAACGTATATGATCAATGCAAAATACAGGTGAAACTAAGCTAACCCACCTCCAATTATCATCTCAAAATGGCTCTTCCAAAGTAATCAAACAGGTTTTTTAATTAAAAATAAATTCGTAAGAAATCATAACACTCTACAGACTCTACGCAAGATCCAATAATGAAAATTTAAATGAACATCGTTAACCAAACTTTCCAGCATTTAACGTAAGTGAATGAAATAAATTCATGGAATACAAAAAAATACAACTTTGCCAAATCAATCAATGTGATGAAAACTTAAATTTACAATTGAGATTTACATACAGATTATGGTAAAAGAGGCAACAAAATCGAGAAATTATGTCATTAATTCCTCAAACTATCCCTAGAGTCAACGCAACTCACAAAAATGCCATTTTTCCCAACACACAAAATCACTGCTAAATCTTAATTGAACAATACTTACAAGAAAGAATGAAACAACTGTGTAACAGAACAAGAAATTTTTATGTAGCTGAACAGGTATACCTAGTCTGAATGCTAAACATTAGATAAATCCTAATTAACATAAGAAATCAAAAAAAGGGTGGGCAATTGATACAAACCTTTAGTAAAGCCAAGAATTAGAACGTCAATGAAGTAAGGCAAGAACCGTATGAAGTTCCACAAAGAAGCCCAAAAGCCCCTTGAGGGTTCAATGCCTTATGTTCTAGATCTTTCACACAATCATCAAAAACCCATTTCGCAATCAATCTAAACTTTAAAATGCATCCTTAAAAATGCAACTTTTTCCTCACTCAACCCTACTTCTGGCACCAGATACGAACCGAAAACGAAAACCAACTAGTGGGTCCACAATTTCTTTTCCCAAAAATTTGATTCTTACTAAAAAAACTGGAGTTAAAATTGAAATAAACTGAAGAACATAAAGGATAATGCTTTGTAAATTAAGGAATAATTGTTGTAAAGACAACAACTACTAGTGCTACTTGTGGACTGGGAATAGTTTCATATAGAGATTTTACAAGCAAGGTATACATTACTTTTGAGGCAAAATCAAAGATTCCGGTTTGTTTACTATGCATCCACTTTACAAAAATTACAAAAATCAGGCGTAGAGTAAACCAGAATCGACAACCCGATGGTCTGAAATTGGGGATTCTTGCGGGTTTTCCAGTTCCGATAGCTTCTATGTTTTCCTATGTGCAAATCCACCCACTCCTCTCCTTCAATGATAGGATTTTGTGGTGATTTTTTTGGTTGATTTTGAGGGTATTTCAAAAATGGAGAGGAGAAGGTGAATGGAAATAGGGAAGGAGTGACAAGAAAAAGGGAAAGTGGTGAGCTTGTTTCAATTGCTAAGAAAATGAAAAACCACCACAGCCAAGGGAATTTCAATTCCACAATTTCGTGGAATAAGGGGTCACGTGAGCCAAAATAAGAAAATTAATTCCCTAGAAAATTTGGTCTATCAAATAGACAAAAAATGATAATTTCCATCTTCTCTAAAAAACTTGGCCTGTCAAACAGGGCCTAAGAGAAATAGAGGAACTCCTTGATATTTAAAGAGGAGGGAGGCTAAAAGGTAATATCATTAAATAAGAAACCTTCCCTACAAGTTATTGTGAAAGGAGAAAAGACACATTAGGGTGTGTTTGAGCCACATTATTTTGAAAGAATGTATTTTTGAAATAGTAGATTGATAGAGAATGTGTAGTTGAAAAAGAAGGAAAAGTTAGTGATGTGATGAAAAATATGATTTTATTGTAGAATGTGTGATTGAAAATGAGTAGAAGAATGAAAATAAAAACTTTAATGTGACTCAAACAGGGGCTAAAAAATATACATTGACGACTATTAAAGGTATTTATGAACTTACGACCACCTGACTTTCAAAGTCTAATGGAAATCGTTCATGTTTCAAATTGAATGTCAATGGTCCAAACTTTATTAACAGCAAACATTTGAGCCTTTGGGACATTTGTTGGGGTCTAAACTCGTTCGTTACTTCCAAAATTAAAAAGGAAGACCTCTAGGTCGACTTCTCTAGGTTAACCCTTTAAAGACAGAACAGACAAATCGACTCGCCACCATGCCTCCATCATTCAGAAGACATAATCATTACACCTTGTTACACATCTCCTGGGTGATGTCATCACCTTCCATGTGACCATTCACGAAGTGACACATGGCGACAATGATGACGTCACCTCATTCTCAACCAATCATGAGCCCGCAATGATTACTCACTATCTTGGCCTTATCATGACCTGTTCAGGTTGACCTCGACGCCCAATTAGAAGTCTCAAATTCGAAATGGTGGCACACATTTTAGGGAAAATTACTTTTCCCTCAAGTTGATCTAAATTTATCACGTCATTTTTAGCCATCAACACATATATTGAAATATGATGAAGTGCCCAGTTTCTCACATTCTACCATTTCCTACCCTTTTCCCAGATGGGTGGAGGTGAGGAATTTAGGAAGAAGATGAATTGTGGGGATAGAGTGTAGCGGGGGCGGAAGCAAGGATTTTTCATTTTCATTTTAATTATTTTAAAGGAAATAATATAGACTTGCTAATTTACCCTTTTAACATTGGGAAAGAAGATAAAATTTTAAATGTTTTTGATTTTGGATGTCACAAATAAAATATTTGAATATAATTTGCAAAAAAAAAAATGAGAAGTTCGGGATCACATCTACAAAGATTCATTTTTAATTTTGGTTACCGTTGCTGTCTTTAATGTTTAAACAAATAGAATTGGACAACAGGAGGTCTCCCGCATTTAAAAGGTCATATAGAGGAATTTTTGGTTAATCTAGAAAGATAAGAAGTATTCCATATTAGAGACAAAAATCCCTAAAATAATAAGAAGTTGAAAGAATTATATTTTAAGTTGTATTTCGCGTGGAAATCGCTAACAATTAAAAGAAGGTTCAGACGATTGTGTAAGGAACAAACCTCTCGAGACAAAGTCCCAACGAGGAGTACTTTATTTATGAAGAGTACGATTTACAAGAAACGAAACGCCTCCAAGGGGCACAAGCANAGACGATTGTGTAAGGAACAAACCTTTCGAGAAAAAGTCCCAACAAGGGGTGCTTTATTTATGAAGATTACAATTTGTGAAAAGCAAAATGCCTCCAAGGGGCACAAGCACACAAAGTAATTTGAAAGTTGACAATAAGAACTAAAAGAAATGAAATTACATAATTCTCTGTTTGAGAGTGATTGATTCGGGGTCCTTTTCCTTCTATGTCTTCCTTCTCTTTTATACTTCTTTGACAGTTTTTCTTGTAAATCGTTTGGAAACTGCTTATCGCCCTATAACTACCAACTTTCTTAATGATGGATGACTTGTCAAAAAACTACCACTTTAACCGCTGCCATTACTCCCACTATTTAACTGCTTGCAACCGGGATTCTTGGGTCGTGGAATGTGATAAGATTGCTTATTATCTGCTTCAATAATTGCTGTTTTGGATACCAAACAGGACAATATGCTCGCTGGGATCTTGGGCGACTCGCGAGTTTAGGCGAGAATAGGACCATCGCTCTGAGGAACAATAAAGCACTTCATTCTCCCAGATCCTGGGCGTGTTGCTAGCTTGGGCGATGATGAGCCTCCATTATATTTTACATGGTCTCATTTGAGCTTATTCTCCGAATTTCCTAATTGGGCTCCATTTCTTGACCATTTAATTGGGCTTCATTTTTGTACGTAACAATTACCTCCAATATGGCAAAATTAATATCAATTATTAATCTTATGACATATTCCTCCTTTATATTTTTTGTGACGCTTGAAATCCCAAAAAGGGGCGGGGATTCGCAATCATTATTTTCGCTTGGCGGTGACCTTTTTCCGAAAAGTGCAATATCACATAATCTATAAACCAAAAGACACGTCATTTCATCGCGCCATTATACCCACGTTCTACATCATCGCGCTTTTATAAAGATTACTGTTCATCTTCTTACGCCATTATACCCACGTTCTACATCATCGCGCTTTTATAAAGATTACTGTTCATCTTCTCGCTTCTCCACTACGAAAGCTTATTCTTCCCAAAAACCCTTCGAAAAAACTTTCAGTAAATGGTGACTTTACAAAGTTCTTCCGAAAAATCCCTTAGTTTTGAAGATTTCCAAGAACTTCTCACCAAACCGTATATAACATCGACTTCCCTTTCACTAATTAATCCTGATCTCAACGAGTTTTATCTGGGCCCATCATTTAATGACGTTGATTCTGTGGGGGCAAGCTACGGTGGGCCAGTTGTTTCCTTGTACTCAAGACCCTCCTTTTCTGAATCCCTTTTCGCTAAAGCCAATCCGCGAAAGAGCTATTCGTACTTGGCCCAAAACTGATACTACTTTTAGTATTTGGCATGCAAGTATGACAAATCATGGCTATACCAAGGCAATCTTTGATCGTGTTAGGATTTTGAATTTATTAGAAATCGCTCTCCGTCCCACAATCGATGACCCTGTATTTTTTCCAATTGCTTTGAGTTTTTGGTCTTCTGAGTACAATACTTTTATTTTCCCACTTGGCCCAATGTCTATTAATGTCTATTACTCTGAGGGACGTTGGGGCCTTAGTTAATCTTCCGCCCCTGGGTAATACCATTTTTCCCGACATTTTGGTTACTGCTGCTGCCTTAAAATTTGACAAGAAACTTACTAACTCCTATTCGAGCATGCAAGAACTTTATAAAAATTCTAGTACTGAACGTGTTACCTTTCTTCTGGTTTAGCTTTGTAAATACGTTCTTTGTTTACCCAACATGAAACTTTCTATGAATTATTTACCTATAGCGCATAAATTAGCACGTGGTAGGTCTTTAAATCTCTTTTCATTATTCTTAGCTGCCTTTTATAAATGCATGGCTTCCCTTCAATCCCAATT
>CAIGRN010115939.1:0-29432 GCA_903798345.1 Fraxinus anomala
TGAACAAGTAATATAGTAGTGTGTAGAGTGTCGAACATATTATCTCTCCCGATAATAATAAATTTCAATAAATCATCTCAATTAGTAGCTAATTAATTGAAAAGTGAGTGAAAACAATAATAAACATTCAAGAAAACTAGTTGTCAAAATAATTAATTAATACTAAAAATATCATAATAAGAATTCATCTCATCTTAACAATGTATAAAACAAGCCTAACTTATCAAAAATACAAGAAATCATATTTAAGTGAAAAGATATAGTCTAGAGTTTTGACAAATTGAGAAGATGAATCTTGAATCTCTTCAATTAATGAATCTCCACTTGTGTCTTCTCTTCTTTACTCAAAAATCAAGTTTGAATCTTTATTTGATTGAATTCTTTCAAGCCCCCTTCAATTCTCTCACAAAGACTATGTATTTTCCTCATTTGATGATTATAATTGATGAATATTGTAATATGAGATGTATATCAGAAGTCTCCAATATGTATTCAGTTGTTTGGTATTTATAGAAGTAGAATTTGGTTGAAAATCACGTCTAAATTGATTTTCAAAAGAGTTCCAATCGAATAAGGAGAATTGCATTCGCGCGTGGATTTTTTTTATCTCTATACAGCAGTCAGTATTTTGGTCATAATTTTCTTTTTCGATATTCGATTGAGATGATTCAAAATGAATTGGAAAGATAACTCAAATTTCTAAAACTATTATAGAAATAAAATATTTCCAATTAAGATGTTTAGTATGCCAAAAATGGATTTCAATTTTCGACTAAAAATTTGGAATATAATTTGTGCGATTGAAAATTGATTTTGATAATATTTTGATCATATTCAATTTTTTTTGAGTTTTAATTCCATCCAATTGACACCTAGAAATCTTGAAAATATCATTTTGTGGTCCGAATCAACTATTGAATATTTTCAATTTGGTACTCAAACTTTGGACTTTTGTTTCTTCCAATTTGTCATTCAACCATTGAATTTCACATATATTTTATAAAATACAATAATTTAAGATATATTTTGTCAAAAAATTACCAAGTATCGATATTTTACCCAAGCCTTTTATGTTGTTATTGACCAGGAAAATATATTTTGACCAAATCTAAAAAGAGCAAAATGATAACTTTGTTATTTTCCACATAAAGCAATTAAAAAAACAAAAAAAAAAATNTACAATAATTTAAGATATATTTTGTCAAAAAATTACCAAGTATCGATATTTTACCCAAGCCTTTTATGTTGTTATTGACCAGGAAAATATATTTTGACCAAATCTAAAAAGAGCAAAATGATAACTTTGTTATTTTCCACATAAAGCAATTAAAAAAACAAAAAAAAAAAATAAAAAATAAATTAAAAACATTATCTTTTTCCCACCTTTATCCACCACAACCTACCCTCGAGTTAAATGTATCAATATCTACTGAACTTTACATCATGTTAAGGCTTACTCATCAAACTTTGTGCAGCGTTCCATTGGCCACTTAACTTTGCTCTATCCCACTCCATCACTCACCGGATGAAATCCGTTTATAGATCCATTGACCCGACGAATGGAAAAACGAGGTGTTCAGTTAACTGTTGAGTGAAGTGCCAAATTAGCTCCATGTTAGCAATTACATATCCCAAACATGGCTTAACTAAAGGATACACCAATGAAATCCCCAAATCCTAAGGTCATGAAATCCTATTCTCCCAAAACAATTTCTAACACGTAGTCTCTGAGGTTGTGAAATCCATTCAGTTCGTCTCTGACGCCAATTCTCTGAAGTGGTAATAATGAAAATGGGGAGTGTAGTAAGAGTTGCTTTCGATAATAATGATATCAATGTGGGACAAAGTGCTAGTTTGAAGAAGGGGGAGTGCAATAAGAGTTGGAGTGTGCCTTGAAAATTTTGTAACACAAGTTTTGTTTTCAATGCTTATAAGACTAATTCAGTATCGAATTCGAATTTGCAAAATGGACATTCTTTGTTCGATACATACGTATATAACTCAGAGTCTAATATAAGTTTGAATTATGGGTATTTTGTGTTTGGCTCTAATAAAGATAGCTCATTGTTGAATCCGTTGGCTGGAAGAAAGGCCCCTTTGACGAAATGAATTACATGATTAGCGATAAAGCTGAAAAAACTCTGAGAGTTTTTTTTTAAAAAAATTAAGCTCATTAAAGATGTAAGTGTTCAAGTGTTTTGAGCCTCTTATTTAGTGCATCATATTATTTAGTTATGTCTTTTAAATTGAAAATATGACCTAACTCAAAAAATAAAGGAATTTTATTGTTGAATTTTTGAGCTGTTAATTTTTTTAGGCCCCTCAAGAATTGAGGGCCAAGGCAATGACCTAGGTTGCTTTGGGCCAGGGCCAAGCCTCGTCATACTACGAAATGATTATATCAGTTTGGTGTTTATGTTTTTATGGAAATGTTGCTAGAAATTATGTTGGATAAAAATTTTATCGTCCTTTATTATTATTATTATTTTTTTTGTCCACAATTTTCCTAAACACTTGATGGATGATCTGTTGCTTTTGTATGTATCTACTAACTGCTTTTTTATGTATCTGGTATCAAGTTGAATGTTCTTAATGAATGGATACCTGTAGTTGGTAGCTTTAGTTCATTGCTGTTGTTCATTTGCTATCAAAATTGAATTTGCATGTTTAATGAATTAGAAATTAAGACATTTGGTCCTTAGCACAGACATGATATTTGCAAGACAAACGAATTCCACAATTAACAGTACTTCATTTCATTAACTACCAGATGAACATCACCACAAATAGTACTGCAAGAGAAATGAATTACAGTAATATATCTATATCTATGGCCTTTCTCATCTTTGGTCTACAAATACAAAAGGTTAGATACGTAAGTATAAAATTAAGGTGCTAAGTGAATTCTCGATGATGACGAAACATTTGCTACTTAAGGTGTTAAGTGAATTTTGCCCCGCGTAACCTAGTTTCGTGAAGCTTTTGTCTCTTGGTGTTGAATACGAAAAGAAGAAGAATTCATCTACATCCATGAATGAAACCCAATTGCATTCATTCTTTGCTCTTAAAACACAATGTGTAAAGCCTACTTCTTGCATCTTTATCCTTGGCCATTCGTGCCCTAGTGACATTGTAATCCTCTAGATCAAGTTGCCTAACAACCTCTTCAATCCCATCATCACTAATATTATCGTAAATGAACCACCAAGGAGCTGCATCCCCATCCGCAAATTCAATTCCTTCACAAACAATATAGCAGTATCCCCATCCAAACTAGTTGCATATAACAAATTTTCCCAAGAATGAATGGTCTGATTATTTATCCATAAGCCAGTATTTTATTCCGAGACTCCATTTTATAATTGATCAAATTAACCACAGTGATAGAATCTTCAATCTTACCATATGTACACGAATGTGGATGCAGATTTTAGCGTCTGTTTGTCTGCCATTAACCAAAAATGAAATAGAGTAATGAATAGTGAGAAAATATTAAAAAACTCAAACACGTCAGACACAATGATTCCCACAAACAGAAAATTTCCACTACTCTACATTTCCACTACTGCCCTCACTCATTTACTTTTTCACCTAACCATTCATGTTATGTACGAAAGAGTTGTGTGTGAAATTTTTGTCTTTTCTTTTCCACTCTTGTACAACAATGTCAGACATTGACTGGTCACAGAGGTTCGAATTTTCCAAATCAGAAGTTTGCCTTAATGGAACCAGTTTTGCATGTTTCAATTTTACAAACACATTTTCATCTCGACCACTTGTATTAATACAAACCGTAACACAGTTAACAATTCCATAACGAAATGTAATTTTTTTTCCATTTTTTGAATTACGAAAAATGAAATTGAACAGGGAAAGAATCAATCTATCACGTCAATATTTCAACTAGCCGATTGACGCTGGCTTCATTTTGGTGAAAGATATATGTCACGTTAACACATTTTCTTCCTAGCACATTCATCTTACGAATTTTTTGAGGATCGTAGGCAATAATGCATGTATGTAACAAATAAGAAACACCACTAGCGTAATTCGTGTGCCATGTAATCACGCAGTTGTTTCCATGGTAAATCTTTCTCCGCAATTGCATACACTTCTGCTGCAACTTCGTCCTGTTCGGATGAGAGGTCTATCTCTACTTCCTCATCACTTTCCTATTCTGATCTACGGAATGCTTCATTTGCACTGCCAAAACGCCTTAAAAAATTTTGCACCGACATTGTGGGAACAACAATCGCTGTTTGTACAGGAAACGAGTAGCTTGGCATATGATCAAAAATTTTCCATCGCTGCTTCAGTACTCCAAATGACCTCTTGATGACATTTCTACAAGATGAGTGATAAAAATTGAACCGTTCTCATGCATTTGTAAATCTTCGATTGCTGCCTGTTAAAACCGTATGAAACTCCAGGAAATGATATCGAATATCCGAACCTTTGTACGGAGCCATATAACCCGGTCGATGTGCAAATTCGGAGTCCACAAGATAGTACTTCCCAGGAATAGGAATGGGAAAATTAATATCCGAATTATGTATCGTGTTCGCCAAAATGCGACTGTCATGCGTATTCCCTATTGTCTCGGAAAGCACGAACATGAAGCATAGGTTAAAATCGCATGCAAGAACACGTTTTGCATAGGAATTCCTTTGCGTCCTCTGAAGTTCTCTCATTCATGACGCGGTAAAACGGCCCTCACGTGCATACCATCAATTGCTCCAATGCAGTCCTAATCACGTAAAATGATCGTGAACTGTCTCGATATGTAAGGAAGGTTGCATTAGAATAAAGACATAACAATACTATATGGAAAAGGTGATGTAGCTTCACTGTTGTAACCTGGAACAATGGATATGCAACAGGGTCTGGATGATGATGCCCGGCTTCTTGGTTGTAATTCGGGTTGGGCTTGATAACATTTTCGGTAAATACGACGACAACTTGAAGTACTACTTTGAAATGGTGGCCGATCGTCTACAATGACTGGTCGAAAAGTGTTTGAACCTATCGGTATCCTTTCCCGTGCGCTAGGATACACAAAAACATTCCAACCTGTTCGTAAATGTCGATATGGGCACTGCTTTGTGGACCGTATTCGTCATGGAACATGAACGTGAAATGCTTGAACATAGGTGGGTATATCCTGAACTCTTGAAAACACATTTGTGGATATGCATGCAAATTTTGTAGCATGAACAGATGTCTGTTTCTTATAAAAGGAAAAATGAAATCTTGGTTCATTCGAATGACGCAAATACTCACGAACCATTTCTTCAGAAATGCCGCAATATTCGAGCCACGTTTCAATGTCCTCTTCGAGTTGCTGCCGACGACTTCGTCACCAAAAGTATCGGACACATCAGAGTTTGGTTCAAGGTTGCAGTGTCGGAAATGATATTGTGACAGTTGTTGTTTCCTAGAACGCAAAAGGAAAATATTACTGTAGTGAAGGCCAAAACCTGCTTATGAAGTGGGCTTAAAGGGTATCTTTGATGTATGTTAAATGAAAGTCTACGAACTACGCTTGTATATATTGTGGCCCATAATGGCGTTGTTTCATGAATGAATAGACAGTTGCAGGGAATTAAACTTTTTTAGATATTTTGCATGCAAATTGATTTCATGTCATGTAAAGATGATAGACACGATGGATCACCTTTTTATATTTCCCATGTCAAAAATTCTAGTGTGAGAAAGGGGTAAATGGCATAACATGCGAAAACAGTTTGTAAAAACTATTCAAACACAAGTACATACACAAACCAACCACAAACAGATTGGCATAGTCTCAAGCACACTGTGAAATGCACCACTACAAAATATATTGAAAGCAGACAACAAAGGAAAACCAACGGCATAGTCTCAAGCACACGTGATAAACACAACTTTACATTCCCTGTAGTCATCATAGGACCACTTCAACCAACGCATTTTTGTGTCCTCGTCTTTAGCTGCCATCCATATATCTCTGTTCGCATGAATGTTGAGGAAAGATAATGCGAACATGAAAAGATCGTTGTTCCTGTCAATAAGTCCAGTTGCATTGATCTCCGCGATGCAATCGTCCACGAAAAGATCATTTGAACTATTTCTCCGAGTGAACAACTGTAGTTCCGCAGACAGGTTAGCCATTCGATCTACTGACGTTGAGATAGCACGTGCCCTGTATTTTTTTTTTGCCATTTCCTGAACGTGATGTGGACTTACGTTTACTACCACTATGCTTGCTCAATTGTGCCTTTGATTCGTTTGAATGGCCAATATCTGCTTCATAACTAGAAGAACTGCTTTCAAGATGAATCGACAAATGATCAGCGACTTTGTCATCGTCGCTATCGTCGTCCATGCGGAACCCACATCGTGACATCTTGGTCGGGGTGAAAGCGTACTTGCTAGAATCGAATGTGTCACCCAACAGATGGCTATACCGCTAGAAAATTTCTCCCACGTCTTTATTCTTAAACCTCTCGTACTTGGGGTTCTCCTGCGACCAAAAAATGTCCAAAACCATTCTTCATGTAGCTATCACAAACAATTGCAAGACATGAATACAATGCATGCTCTTGCAGTGGTCCAAGACAAGAAAAACATGAAAAGGAAATTCTCAAAAATAAGGCAGCACACACATGATCTCTCAACCCTGTACTCCCAATGAAGTAGTTTCGTGAACAAAGTTAACAAAACAGGGAAACCATGTACTGCCAATGAAGATTTTTTTACCGTGATTTTTCAATCCAACCACTTGTCATCAACCACCACACGATTACCGGCAGTTCGGTCATACTCCACACCAGTGTAACGCAATAGTTCAAACAACATCTTGTGATCGAGCCGCATTTGCTGCCAGTGATTTTTCAGTTGGGAGATTGTCCAATTCTTGTTTGCCTTTCGGTTGAAAAGCGATAGAATGCTGTCCCACCCAGCCCTTGTGAAGCATTTGCCGTGCCGATGACCTTTCAGAACAGCCGATTCACATGCAGCCATGAAAATTTGATGTTCATTCACTGCCCATTTCACCATTTTACGTATTGAGTCCTCCGATTGCGGCTCCACATGGTCTCCTACTGATTGTTGAGATGGGGCGACTGTTGCATATTTCTACATGAACAAAACCAGGAGAGATAATTACAGAAACCAATGACATTTTCATAAATCGAAAATCAAAAATTATTTCAAAAAAAAAAAACAATGTTCATTACCATGTGATGAGGATAGGTCCACTTATAACCGGGGAAGGCATCCATTTCGACGAAATCGATGGGTGTGTGCTTTGGTGGAGAATCTGTAGACAATCGAGCAAATTGTAGTCAATTACTTACTTGAAAATGGTATGGAAGAACCAGTAAGATCATGGAAAAAATAAGAAGTGAAAAATAAGCTTGAACACTTGAAATCAGCAAGAGATGGAACTTCCCGGCAAGGTGTCTTGGAGCTTGGAGTTTTCCCTTTTTCTGATCAAGGAGAGAGAAAAGCTTCGATTGAGATTTATGATGTGGTTGGTGGGTTTGTAAAGGGGTTCTGTAAAGTGATACTAAAGGGCAGTAATGGAAATTATGAGATAGATGCAATCAATTTTTGAAATTGGGAATCCTAAAGTCAGACACCTTTTCAATTTTTTAATATTTCCCCACTGTTTATTACTCAAATTTGTGAAAATTAATGGCAGACGCTTCATTTTGCACAAAGCAAATCACAATGGGGAACTGATTCTATTGCACAAATCTTCAATCTTACCATCTGTATGGCAACGTCCACGGAGCTCTCTACAATCAAAATTTTGACGACGATGAAGTCGATAATCATAGTTCTAACTCAAAGTATTCGTGTGAGAGAAGAATTGAATGTGTTTCACGACCTCAGAGACTTCGCATTAGGAATTGATTTGGGAGAATTGAATTTGATGACTTTAGGGTTTGGAGATTTAATTGGTGTTTTCTTTAGTTGTTAAGTCGTGTTTGGAAGATGTACTTTCTGACATGGAGCTGATTTGGCACTTTACTCAATATTCAATCGGACTTCATTTTTCTGTCCTCCACATTAGCAAATCTACTAACCGATTCCATCTGGTGAGTGATGGAATGAGATGAAGCAAAGTTCAATGAAGTTTGGTGAGTAAGACGGGAAATAGTGCAAAGTTCGGTGGCTATTGAAATATTTAACTCCCTACCCCTATAACAAAGAGTTAGAAAGCCTACAGGCCATTACCACCTACCCATTGTTGACCGCACCACCGTTGGCTACGCTGCCCATCTTCTTTCACATCTCTTTTCGCCTCATTCTTGCAACAAAGTTGTTGTCTTGCCATTAGCATATCTTCCCACTATCTAAAAAGGGACCTTTGTGAATTTGGTTGTCTGGCAGCTCAAGACCTACACAATGCCCCCAACAGGGTTGTGCCTTTTCGTCGTGGCGGCATGAAAAGATTTAACTTTGGTTATTTGGTATATGATAATGGCATGAAAAATGAGGGGTTTGATGGGTGCTGAGATTGGTTCTAGTTTATCGACATATATGGAAAAACAAATGCTCTTAAATTGTTAGGGATTAAAGGGAACACATTATTGGGCAGCTTAGAAGATAGGTTATCAGATCTATTTATGGAAAAATTTAAATTGGGCATAGAGGCAAGGCATTGAAGAGATAAAATTTGCTCCACATTGGCCAACCGAGTCTCCAGCGAATGTTTGATCCACAGCTGCAAGCCCACCATTGAACTCAAAGTTCGTCTTTGCCTCGAGCCACTACCAATCCGGAGGACCTTTTTCAGGCTACCCATTGAAAGGTCCTCCACATCCTCCATGATCCACCATAGAATAGATAGCTCTTGGTTAGGGACAACAGCAATAGGCTAATAAGTTGACTAAGAGGTGTCTTTCGTTGAGATGTCAAATAATCAATCGGAGGACCTTTTGGATGAGGTGAAACTATGAAAGATATCATATGGATCAAAGGCTTTTTGCTTCAAAAATAGGTTGCAATAGCTCATGGCATCTCCCTTCGGTTCTGGAGGTTCATGCTCTACAAACCACCTCGACTAAGGTGAAGGCATCACTTTAACTTCTTCTATTTCATGACCTCGATTAGGTCAGATAAGAAAGTGGTATGGAGTGCGGGTCTTAAACGACTCCTGTTATTTTCCTAGCTGGTTGGCTAGCTTGCTGTCATGTGACTAATAATGAACACTTCAAAGGTTTGAATACTAAACTCAAAGAAGTCAGAAGTCTTGGCACTAATTTTGACACTTTGAAAAGTTAAAGGACAAATTGAAGAAGATTAAAAGTGTACTGAAAATTTTACAATATCAGACACGAGTGTTCACAAAAATTGCAAGTTTCACTCTGCATTTTGTACCCAATAGCTTAGCACATACGCGCCAATGGAGTTAATAAAAATTTAAAAAATAAATCAATGGTGCCACATTGCATCTGGAGTTCATTTTGGAAACTATTTTTATGCAAGTTAGTGCAAGTGAAATATTGAGAACCACTTTGTCAAAAGAAAACATGGAAAAAATGATTTTCGACATTGATATATGGTCAACCAAATGAATGATACATGTTCAACGATGGAAAGAGATAGTGCTAACCCGAAACACAATCCCCCTACTATCCCAATTTAATGACCAACTCTCCAGCTTTTGTACTCCTTTGAGGAGTCACTTTAGGGTGTTTAAAAGCCTCGATGGAAAAACCATGATATTGTATGCTAGACCACCGTAAACTATGTTAAAGCAATACAAGGCAAATTCATTCCATATATTAGGTGAATTGAAAATGAAGATGGTACAATCCAAGGTCGTTGAAGAGATTCCAGATTAAATGCTTGTACTTAAATTTTTCACCTCTTATTTCGGGTTACATTTGTAAGTGTTATGTCCTAGGTATAATTGAGTTTGGAATTAAATACTTTTTGTCCCTGCTTGGTGTACATTTTGGTTATAATAATTCATTTTACTGTTGATATGATGGGGAATATGTGGTTGAAAAAGAAGGAAAAGTTATTAATGTGATAGAAAATATTATTTTATTGAAAATGTGTGATTGAAAATGAGCAGAAGAATGAAAATAAAAAAATAATGTGGCTCAAACGGGGCGAGGCCTTAATATATAATTGATACATTCTATTTATGGTTGATCTATTATTTAATTGAATTAATATTCTAATAAATTAAATAATAGAATTTATAGATTCAAGTTTTAGAAATTTGTTAATCACAAATAGTTGTGATTGTGAGACACAAATTATATGTGACTAAATCTTAAATCATCTGTGATCGTAAATAATAACGAAATACGAATATTGTTATTATGGATAGACAATCACGTGTTACATTGCTTATTTGTAAAGTAAGTAACTGATCTCACAAGTTAAAATAGAGTAACACTTAAAATGAACATGTAAATATTTTGTTGTATAACAATACATTGGAAACTCGTTGAGGAAATTCTATATGGATAACTATATGAGTATCAGTGATTAATCTGTAACATTAGATAGTGAAATTAGTCATTTGACTTGATGTCATCGTAGTACCTTGTATAGGGATAGTCAAACTTTGGTGATGTATGATGTTGGAATACACTCAATTTTTTAATTTAACAAATGGGATCTCAGCCCACCGAAAATCAAGTATGGATTCCATATATTTATGCGAGTCATAAATTTGAGTTAAACAGTATGAGCATAATTAATTTAATAAAAGACCATGTTAAATTAATCGATACATTATATTATTCTTTAATTTTAATTTTTTACGTTTATTGAATTGTGAGTAATTATATATATTTGAAAGGCATATCGAATGCCACATATCAAGAAATCAAGCCAATTTTTCTTGATTTCTACCGCAATATGAGAATTGTTTTTATGCATGAGAAAATTATTTATGTCCTTGAGTAGCCCTTTCCTGAGACATCTGCTGATGACTCGATTAATGAAAAAGTCACTATTATAATAAATACAATGATGATGATAGTACTGCAACATGTGTGATGCTTGCAGCTATGTCACCTCAATTACAAAAGCAACATGAGGGTAACATGCTAACGCATGATTTTTCATTTTAAAGAGTTGTATAATGAATAATAATGTATGGAAGGTTATGGGACTTCCAAATAATTATATCGATACAAAATGACAAAAGGATCTTTAGTTGATCTCATGTAATGAAGATGATTGGTATTGAGAAGTTCTCTCAATTGTATTCAGTCATGGACCATGAACTAAGTATTGACTTGGTTTTACAATCCTTGTTGGCGAATTATTCATAGCTAATTATGAATTTTGATATGAATAAATTCGAGTGCATACGTCCTGAGTTGCTGAACATGTTTAAGACTATTAAACCCAATATTGAAGCTAGTAGTGGGCAAGTCTTAGTCATTGATTCCCCTAAGGGCATTAAGAAGAAGTCTAAATGAGGTTTTAGGAAAGCGTCTAAGATGGCTAAAGCAGTCAGAGCAAATAAGAACATTATCATGTCTGACGTCCCTTAATATCATTGTGGAATGAAAGGTCATTGGAAAGAAATTACAAGTTTATTTCATTAGCTTATTGGGTATTAGATAGCAGATATGAATTTCATATTTATATAAATATAAAGAAACTAAATAGAATTAGACTACTGCAAAGGGGATAAATTGACCTGCACGTGAAAATGTTCAAATGTTGCTACATGACTTGTATGAGCATACTTCTTGTCATTGCCTTTATGCTTAGTATTAAAATTAGAGAAATGTTATTTTGTTCCCACCATTATCGAGAGCGTTTATTCAATTTCATGCTTGAACATAAATTATTTTTCATTCAATGTTAAGGCCAATTGTTGTTCTTTTAATCTTTATAAGATTTTAATGATGATGGTAAATTACAAAATGACATTTTATATTCTAGATATTAAATATTATATAATGAGTATATAAATTAAAATACATGAAATTGATAACATAAATATTACCTATGTTTGGCATTGCAGACTTGGTCACATGAATGCATTTTCAAATTACAAGGAGATGCATGTTAGACAAGATGACCAAATTCCCTTTTATTTGAAAAGGAGAAAGAGACATACAAATATTGAGCCTAATATATAGTGATGTATGTGGACCTATGTCAATTAATGCTAGATGAGTTTTCTCTTATTTCATCATATTTACTGATGACTGCATCAGAAATGATCATATATATTTTTAATGAAATTCAAGTATGAACCTCTTGAAAATTTTAAGGGATTCAAGCTATAAGTGGAGAAATAAATAGGTAAATGTATTCTCACACTAAGATTAGATCTAGGTGAAGAATATCTGAATGTTGAATTTTTAGATTATCTAAAATAGAATGGGATTCTCTCGCAGTGGACTCCGCCTATACACTGCAACATAATCGTGTATCTGAAAGGAGAAATCACACTCTATTATATATAGTGCAATTATTAACGAGCCATACAAATCTTCCAAAATCATTTTGGGATCATTCAATAATTATCGCATGCTACATTATGGAAAGGCAGAAGGCTCAACTTGACTTGTATTAAAGTTTTGGTGTTGTGATGCTTATATTAAGCACGCTGAATCGGATAAGCTTGAGACTAAATTCGATAAAGGCATATTTATGATATATTTAAAAGAGATAATTGGATATTAATTTTATAATCCCATTGAGAGAAAAATCTTCTTCTCGAGACATATTATATTCCAAGAGAAAAAGTTCATTTTAGGAGTGAACAATGATAACAAAATAGAATTTGAAGGAGTTAAAGAGTTCAAAAATATAGTTGATCAAGTAGATGAATACGAGTCTGATCCCATACTTGATGAGGGACAAATTCTTGATCAAGAAGTAGAAACTCTTGAGGAGACGTCAGCTTCGTATAATTGTAGTAAGATCATTCAACTTCCTAGAAGGTATAAATACATGATTACTAATTAGGTCTTACGAATCGATGATGATGATTCTACTAACTACATAGAAACAAAGTCAAGTATTAACTCAGAGAGATAGTAGAAGGTCATTGAATCCGAAATGAACTCAATGTATGTAAACAAGGTCTGGACCTTGATCGACTTTCTGATGGGATAAAGCCCATAATTTATAAATGGATTTACAAGAAAAGGTCAACATGGATGAAAACATCCATATATATAAAGTAAGACTAGTAGCAAATGGTTATAAATAAAGACAAGGAGTTGGCTTTGATAAAACATTTTCACCTGTAGCCATGCTAAAGTCTATTCGGATTTTGCTTGCAATAGCTATATGCCCTGACTATGAGTTATGGTAAATGAATGTCAAAACTGCATTCCTTAATAGGAACTTGCAATAGGAAGTGTACATAACATAATTCCAAGGTTTTTAATCCAAATATACTTACAAGGTATGCAAGCTTGATCAATCCATATATGGATTGAAGCAAGTTTCTTGGAGCTGGAATATTCAATTTGATAAGAAAGTTAAAATGAAATGAACCATATGTTTACAAGAAGATAGTGGGAGCGTTGTCGTACCCCTAATATTACATGTAGATGACATATTATAAATAAAAAAATGACGTCCATATATTTCAATCGTTGAAATTATAGTTGTCAAATAATATCTCCATAAAAGATATAAGAGAAGCAACTTGTTCTATAAAGATATCACTAGAAGATTGCTTGACCTATCCTAATCTACAGTCTTAAAAAGATTTTTTATAGAAAAAATGAATTGAGAATTCAAAGATGCATTGATTCCGACTTCTAGTTGGACTAGATGAATATCATGTCTTGATCTGGATATAGTTACTTATAATGGAGTGGTTAGTTGGTAATGTTCTAAGCAGGAAATAATTACTGATTCAATAATAGAAGTCTAATACATCGTTGTTTCAGAAGCAACAAAGATTATGGCCTGGATAAGGAAGTTCATCAATGAACTTAAAATAATTGTTATCATTGTTGATCTAATACATCTATAGTGTGATAATAATGGAGCAATTGCGCAAGCTAAAGAACTAAGGTCTAATCAATGATCCAAACATGTGTTAAGACGATATTATCTCATGAGATAGATAACACAAAAAAATGACGTAAAGAAAAAACAAATTCCCACGATTACAATATTGCAGATCCATTAATAAAGAGTTGTCGCGTATAAACATGATTTCATGTAGACTTTTATGATATGAGATACGTAAGTGATTGGATCTAGTGCAAGTGGATGTTTATAAGCGTTATACCTAGGTCCAATTAATTTTGGACACAAACACTTTTATTAAATAATTGATGTGTTCTTATACCATCCCCACTTATTATCCCAAAAATCTCCTCCACCTTATTTTCTTCCCCATGTCACCACATTCTCATCTTCACTACCACAACTGCTTAATTTGCCAAATGTCAGCCAATTAGTAGTTTCTATTTGATTTCATTCTTTGATCATGCCGATTCTTCATCTCAATTCCCCGTCAAATCCTACTATTCAGTCTCCAACTTGATTGGGAATAGCACAATGGACATCATGAGCATTCTTTGTAGGATATTATTCGGTGTTGTCTTCGGGAGCGTCACTAATGTTATAATGTTCTTTGCCTAGTCCCTATTTTCTTGCAACCACTTGAAATTGATGATTTTTTTTTCCTCTAATTCAAATTTAGGGATTTTTGGTTTTAATTTGATTAGACTGGTTGTTCTGTTTCAACTTGTAAATTGACCCAAATCGCTAATCATGTACCTGGCCTAACTTGAAAGAATGTGTAACATGACCCAATCGACTCGAATCTGGTTCGATTGATTCAGGTTTTCGAGTTGTGGGTTTAGTACCTTAACCTGATCATCATCACATAAATAAATTCTTTTAAGATATAAAGTACTACTTTTTGGAGGATCTTATGTTATACAAAACGAAGTTCATCAAGTAATTAGAATACGTGTACATGATGAAAATGTGGCAATAACCTTGGTGCAATGTCATGCATTACCTTATTGAGGAAAATCAGTGCTACCAAAAGTGCTCCTAAGGTATTGCAATCAGATTTTTATTGATATATTATTCAAGGATGACCACAATTCGATTCTAAAATGCAATCAGTGCCAGAGGACTAGAAATATCTCAAGAAGACATGAGGTACCTTTAAACAACATTTTTGAAGCATGAATTTTCAATATTTAGGGTATTAACATTGTGGGACCTTTTCCACTGCCTTTCTCCAACTTTTGTGTACTTTTTTTTAGCAAAGATATCAACACTTCTTTAGTGAGTTTTTAGACTCTACCAAGAAAGCACGATAGGGTTTTCCTAACCATGTATATATCATAAAAAAGACGAGAGTACAAGAAGGAGGAGACATAAACCTGACCTCCAGAAAGCAGCAAAACAACAAATGTAGTAAAAGTAGTAAGCTATGAGTACTACTCCTAATACAACGACAGTAAATAAGTCCTAAACTACAAACCCTAAATTACCCATGGTCCTCCACCCTTGGTGATATAGTGAACAACAATAGTCAATTCAGCCTCAACCTAAATAACTGAAATCCCAAGTCATTTGGCAAGAAGAATCCCATCAATATGGCTCAAAGTTCAGCCTTCAGAATAAGGCAAACACCATTGGGAGAAGAAAATGCCCTGATACACTATCCAGCTTGGCCCCGTATGATACCTTCATTACTAGAAAATCCATCCTTGAGGAATGCATCGGTGTTAATCTTATAAAATCCAACTAATGGAGCGTGCCAAATAACCAATATAGGAAATGATCGGGGAGGTAGGGTCTAGAGATATCGAATAGGGGAGCAAGAGTTAAATCCTCTGCCAGTGTATAAGTAGAAACAACCAACATGTATGAAGAAATGAAATCATGTGATAGACCCTCCAGATAATCCATCTAGGCACCATGCGGATATCCATGTGTTTGCATCATTCCTTTCGATCCATAGAAAATCAATAGGTGAATGATAGTTCGAATGTGATGATAATGAACATGCTAACAAAATATCTCTATTTCTAAAATCGATGCCAAACTCTCTCACCTGAGCGCATAAGTATCTCACATATAACTTTTGTAGACTTGTGGTGGTGGTTAATGTCTCCAAATAGGACTTAGTGCTTAATGTCTCCAAATAGGTTAAGTCATTGACTTTACCTGCCAATGATGCTCATGTAGTGGTGACCTTTTTCAAAAGAACATGTTTACCCACTTTGCTGCCCTCAAGCCATTTAAGTAATAGAAGTAAGAGTTTTTACGATGAGAAATTCTCGACTCTTTTGGCTAAATATGATGTAAAACACAAGATATCTATTCCAGATCTCTCTCAAACAAGTGGTCAAGTCGACATATCCAACAGAGAGTTGAAACGATTTCTTAAACTAACAGTTAGTGCTTCGAGGAATGATTCTAAAAAGCTAGATAATGCAATATGGGATTATCGCAAGACATTCAAGAATCTAATAATCATTATATCAACTTGTGTTCAGAAGGGCACATCATTCAAAGGAAGAAGTTTGAGGTCGAGCAACAAAAATTATAATACCTAAAAATTTTATAAAACTGAGTGTTATCAAAAACTCATTTTTCTTTACATTACACACAGAATGATAAAAATAATCTATTCAATAAAAATATGGGTTATCCATGAACTTAAACTAAATATTAAAATTTTATTGTTCAGATAAACGTACTCAACTACTATTTAAATAAACATATCCTTGAACATAAATGAAACTAATTAATCAATTAAAGATAGAAAACCTTATAATTTTTTTTTTTTCAAATCCTCAGGCAATATGCATCAACATCCCACTAAAATTCCAATCTCTCTGAACTAACCAAAAAAATTATTGAAGAGTGAGTATTAAAAAAATACCCTGTAAGATACGTACATTTTTCATACATAATTATATAATGATAAAATAGCTACTTCATGCCACTCTTCTTTTATGGAGTATATCGGCGACCAAATGACACCTATTTCAGATCATCTTAAATTCCCAAATGATTTCATATCTCTTAATAAAGAACCCGAAGATTCACAGACAATTCATGCATATTTACTGAATATAAAAGTATAAGGAAACGAACCACTTGCTTATAAGTATCTTACCTTGATTTTGAAAGGTTGAAAAAAATAAAACTTAAAAAAAATTTCCTATTATTTTTCTGTACTTTTTCTTTATTATTTGTGGTGAAATAATGAGAATTCATGCAATATCTATAGTTAAAATTCCCAATTGATTTTGTATACAATTAAAATTGAAAAATCGTTAATATAACGAATTTGAATAAGAATTGATTTCAAATAACAGAATTAGGATTAATATTAAACTAATAAAAAAATGGGATTATATCTACATTACACATTGCTACCATAATTCTTAAATCCTAAACCAACTATACTAATTAGTAATTAATGATAAATTATTTGAACTTCAATATTTTTGACTTAATTTATACGAAATAACTTTTTTTCGAGTCAAGAACCTCTAATTAATTACAAGCTACAATTAGATTTAAATATTGATATATTAAAACTCGCTCTATCAAAATCTAGTTATTGAGTTCGAGAAAATAAACAAATTTAAAAATAATTTTTAATCGTTCAACTTTTCAAAATATAAATATATAGCATATAGAACAAATAAATTATATTCTTTAAAATTTTCATGGCATTACAAATATTGCTTTTCGATTCTCATCTCATGCTATTTTCGATCAAATTATGTTCGAGGTTGTCAGGATCATTCAGGATTATGGTTGAAGTCACTGATGATCAAATTTTTGCATCTTTACGGTTTTTCAAGTAACAATTTTATAGTTCTAGGTACATAGAGTCGTGGTGTGGAATTTCATATAATTTGGACTTAGCCCCTGTTTGGGCTTCATTTTAGAAAAATTGTATTTTTCTCTTTCTTATTTTCAATCAAACATTCTTCAATAAAATAATGTTATACATAAATCCAATTTTTTTCTTATTTTTCAAACACATATTTTCTGAAAAATCATTATTTCAAAATACATTTTCCTCAAAATTTATTTTTAATGGAACCCAAATACGACAGAGTTTGCAGATGTATAGAAGGGGTAAGAGCATCTCCAAAAAAATTATTTATTTATAAAAGCATTTTATGCATTATAGAGAGTATCTTTTAAATTTAGAGAGTCGACACTATTGTGCACTCCAACAATACTGTCTATTTTGGTTCTTTTACTTTTCTCAAGAAATATTTATTGATTTGTCCTCATATTTTAATTTAACCTAATTTTTATATGTCAATGGACAATCAATTTAAATTTTGTTTGAATAGTTTAAGAGTAGAATATTGATATTTATAACTTATTAAATACAATAATTGTACTTTAAGAATATAGAGAGAATTTGACTTTCTAAATTTGAAGAGCAAAACCCACTCTCTATTTCAAAAAATTAAGCCCTTGTTTGATCTTCATTTTATCTCTCTTCTTTTCAATTACACATTTCAATAAAATAATATTATACGCAAATTCAAAATTTTCTCTTATTTTTTAACCACACATTATCCAACAATTTACTATTCAAAAATTAGAGTCTCTTGAAACTTATTTTTAAGTATTAGCTTTTCAAAATTAAAAAAAAAATATTTTGTATTTAGAGGATCTTTCAAGATGTTCTAAATGTAAATTAATACTAAGTTTGTTAAAAATAAATTAAAAAATAGTTGTTGAAATATACTCCCCGAACCTCGACCAATACTAGCAAAGTAAAAGCCGCACGTAAAGGAGATTAAAAGGCTCACACCAATTAGGAAAACACATCCCTGCCCAAGGCAAGTAAAGAACTATTATAAGAAGGCAAGGAAAATGTTTAGTGTGTGAATTCATGGCCAACGCATGACATACACATTAATGAACAAAACGTGATAACGGAATCAGTTATGAAATAGTCAATGAAAAGTGGCCATCTGTCATTTTTCCTAAATGATCAAATTATCCCACTGGAGAAAATATTATAAATACCCCATCCCTAAAAAAGAAAACCATACAATACAAATATTTCTCTCTCAAATATTTATTTTCCCCTCTTATTCCAGGTTTGACCATCGAAATCAAAGAGTTTAGAAGGAGAAAATCATAATTAGGTGAGAGGATTTGTTGATTAGACTTTTACCATCAATAAATTGGAGCTGCCTGTGAAAAATTGAGCAAAGTGAACTAGGAAATTCTAAGCTCCAGTCGAGAAATACTTGAGATCTGAAGAAATGAGCCAAGCAAAGGAAAGCCTAGCACTAATCGGAGCATCGGACAATGGACAAGTTGAAGCTATCAATAAAGAATTAAAAAAATCTTAAAAAGGAAGTTAGATATAGCAAAGGGGTCATGGGCTGATGAACTCCCACATATTCTATGGTCATACTGAAACACCACAAAAATTGCCACAAGAGAAACCCCTTTCTCCTTAACTTATGGAATGGAAGTCATGGTACCAATTGAAATTAGAGTCAATTCATCAAGAAAAATTAGATGTGAAGAGGAATAAAATGAAGAAGCCGTGAAAAAGAGCCTATACCTCTTTAAAGAAAAATAGGAGACTGTCAAGTCAAGGTCGCCGCATATCAAAAGAGGATGGAACGATATTTCAACTCTAAGGTACGCAAGAAAAACTTCAAAGTAGGGAACTTAGTTTTAAAGAAAGAATTTGTCATAGACAAAGAAATGACTTCTAGTTCGCTTGGCCCAAAGTGGGAAGGACCATATGCGATAGTCGAAGTTGTGGGATCAGGAAGATATAAGCCCGCCAAAAAAATGGCGGACCTCGTTAAACATCCCTGAAATGGCATGCGTTTAAGAAAATATTATCAGTAATTAAATGTATCTCCTTGATTGGGCGAACTCAATGAAGTTAACCGATAACTTGTTTTAAGTTCCACGTTTGAATACTTGTTGAGCGATGTCCACCGTGCTTATTAATTAATTACTGTACAGTTTCAACAACAGTAGCAAAGCAAAGAGAATGATAAAAAGGAAAGTTACAAAACAATAAATATTTATGAGCTAAATCTATTACATAGCCAAAAAGCATTGCTTTATGAACTAAATCTATTACATAGCTTAAAGGCATATCATGTTGATTAAGCTACCCTACACATCCATTGTCCCTATATCTGATCCCTTTGCCCAAAGCAGCCTCCAGAAGTTGACCAAGCGTTTGTCAGGAAGAAAATGTACGAGGGTTTATCACAATATCTAAAACCATGTCTTGCATAGTGACCCCTCACATATGCATATATGAAAAAGATGCAAGAACATGGAAAACTTACCAGCTTCCAAATCATTCTTTGCAAGCTTCTAGATTATATAGTTCGGAATCAAAGTTACTAAAATACAACCGTATTATGATAGAAAGATGATTAAGGTAATTTGAAGATCTTGTTCGATTAAATAAAATATTGGCATGATGCCTAAAATGGTTCATCGGGGAAATATAGTGAGACTAAAAACAAAGATGAAGAATCGCTGATATGACTTAAAAAAAATTCTAGGGGAGACAATAGGCTTCCTCCTAGAATCTACAATAAACCAACTATCAAAATGCATGTTCTGTAATTAAGAAAAATGAAAGCAAGCATGACACATATATATAGTGTCATAGAGATCTCATCACAGCTATTGAATCTCAATAGACTTATCACTTGAAACGCCACACAATCTTAGCCATGGAATACGAAAGGATGCACAACAAAAGATCATAAAATAATCATACATTGCAAGCATGTAATAAAGAAAGTCAAAGAACATTTACCGACATTATGCGTGAATTGATGTTGTAGATTAAAAAAACATTTCATTTACACCATACATTAAATGCCAGTAAATAACTAGGCCAAGTCATCAAGGAAGTTCGTGGTCCCAAAATATAGTACAATTAAATTCCTAGATTTAATATATATAATGAGATCGAACTTAGGAGACTATTTGTTGAAATATACTTCGTGAACCTTGCTCAATACTAGTGAAGTGAAAAACACGCAAAGAAGATTAAAAGGCTCATGCCAAGTAGGTGAACCCATCCCCACCAAGGCCAATAAAGAACTATTATTAGAACGCAAGGAAAATCTTTAATAATTCATAGCTAACACATGACATACACGTTAATGAACAGAATGTGATAATGGAATCGGTTAATGAAAAGACCCCATTTGCCATTTTTCCTAAATGGTCAAATTATCCCAAAGTTTGGAGAGAAATCTATAAATGCACTCTCCTTCAAAAAGAAAACCATGCAATTCAAATATTTTTCTTTCAAATAACTATTTTTCCTCTTGCTCCAGGTTTGAGAATAAAAACTAGCAAGTTTAGGAGGAGAGAATTATAGTTTAATGAGAGAATTTGTTGATTCGATTTTTACCATCAACAATAGTAGTCAAGCTTGACGTACACCCCAAGTCCACACTAGGTGGGCAAAATTTGTAGGTGGGTTAAAAAATCTACCCAAATCAAGTGAATATTAAGTTCCTCCTGGGCGCTGCATACATAGCACCCTTGATGGGTGTATTAAAATACCCATAAGTTCTTTCCCTAGCAATGATGGCCATTTTTGTACTCCTAATGCTCCAATTCTACTTCCTGGATCAATAAAATGATGTGATAAGTTGATGGTATAGACTTGGATCCAAAGCATCACTAGAAGTGGATGTAACCATTTTTTTTATTCAAAAGCTTATTACTACCCCTCCTTAAAGTTAACTGGAACTAGCTAACTAACTGATGGAATCCATTCCCCTTGAAGCTACCGGGAGGAATACTACTCCTTTTTACTTCGATTAGTTCTAGAACAAAAGAGGTCATGAGGTCATCAAGGAAAAATTGCGTGGGTATGTGCTACAGCAGAGTCGAAACCCTTCTTTCTTTTTTTATTAAAAAAAATTATTATTAATACGAAAAAAAATATATAAAGAAGTTTCTACAATTTACTCAGGGACAGGAAGAGTATCACCAATTTTAAGCTATTTAGGAGGACTTGTGATACAGGAAAAAAAAAAAAAGAGAACATAAGCTGAATCTGTGCGCACAATGATATCACAACTCTTCTACACGCCTAGCAATATGAACTAGGAATATAGGACCAGAGAAAAAAACTCTCGAGAGTATTTCTTATTGATAAAAATAAGCCAACCTCCTTGACGGCTGCGGGACTTTGCAAATATATATGAAAATTAAAGACAACCCTAACAACCACTTACCTAAAATACTGAACAGACAGAATATTGAAATAACATGAAAGAATATTGAAATAGTAGGAAAGAAAATAATTAAAATAATATACCAATTTGTGAATTAATTGGCACACCCCCTCTCCATAAAATTGGCAGCTCCTTGATCTACATCATCCTCCCCGGGTTGGAGAGAATACGCTCTCGAATTCGAATACTCTGTTGACAAATCACCAATATATGGAACCAAGTGCTTGATGTTAAACACATCACTGGTTATAACATGGCTTGGGAGTTTCAATCTGTATGCATTAGGATTGATCTTTTTAATTACTTCCAACCGCCCAATCTTTCTAGCAGCAAGCTTATTATAGTCACCAACGAAAAATCTATCTTTCTTCAGGATAGCCCACACAAAGTCCCCGACCTCAAACTCCACTGCCATTCTTTTCATATCAGCAGCAGCCTTGTATTTGACACTAAAATCCTGCAAGTCCTTGACAATCGTTGCATGAGTCTGTTGAATTTGATGGATTAAATCTTCAGCCTTGACACTAACTCGTCGGACATCAGTAATAGGAGCCAAATCAAGTGGTGCACGAGGATTATAACCATATATCACATAAAAAGGACTAAACCATGTACTCCTATTGGTAGATCGATTATAAGCAAACTCAGCCTGAAATAGTTTCTGATCCCAAGACTTCAAGTGATCACCCACCAGACAGCGCAACAAGTCTCCTAAAGAATGGTTGACAACTTTAGTCTGCCCATCGGTCTAAGGATGATAGGCACTACTAAAGTCAAGCTTGGTGCTAGACAAACACCACAAACAATGCTAAACGTGGCTGAGAAAACGGGTATCTCTGTCAAACACAATGGATGAAGGCAATCCATGTAATCGATAAATCTCACGAAAGTTGTGCAACATTAACAGCATCTGAAATAGAATGCCACGAAGTGTGCCATTTTGGAGAATCTGTCCACCACCACAAAAATAGAATCATGCCCACGTTGTGTCCTTGGCAACCCCAACACAAAATCCATGCTAACATTAGGCCAAGGCCCTTCTGGAAAAGGCAAGGCCCTTCTGGAAAAGGCAAAGGCATATAGAGTCCTGCATTAGTTGTTCTCCCTTTCGAGACCTGGCAGGTCCTACAACCCTCCATGAACCGTGCAACTTCCCTTCGCATATGAGGCTAGAAAAACTGATCACTAAGAAGCTTCAAAGTTTTGTCGCACCCCACGTGACCTTCATTGTGCAATTCTTGAATAATCATCAGGCACAGACTCCCCGTAGGAACACACAACTAATTGCCTTTAAATAGAAATCCATCATGCATAGTGTAATCATCCTGTGGTCGTGACCCTAGGTAACTTATAATCGGGCCAAAATAGGGATCAAGAGGTAAGTAATCTTTGTACTGATCAAAACCAACAACCTTGGTCTGCATTTGCACCAGCAAAGATGCTTTCCTACTTAAAGCATCAGCTACCCTGTTTATAGGTCCGGACTTGTGTTTAATGGTGAAGGAAAATTGTTGAGTGTAAGCAGCCGAACGTGCATGTCTAGATGATAATTTATCCTAACTATGAAGGTGCTTCAATTCTTCATGATCTGAATAAAGAATGAACTCATTATAAGCCAAATAAGAGCTCCAATGCTTCAAAGTCCGAACTATAGCATAAAATTCCACATCATAGGTGTTATAATTGAGTTTGGAACCACTCAATTTCTCATTAAAGTAAGCCAGAGGCTTGCCCCCCTGACTTAAAACAACCCCAATGCCAACTCCAGAAGCATCGCAATGCAACTCAAAAGGTTGACAAAAATCTGGCATTACAAGAATAAAAGTTGTTGTCAACTTCTCCTTAATTTGATCAAATGCCTTGGCCGCTTCATTCGTCCATAAGAATTTTCCACCCTTCATACAATCCGTGAGTGGTGCCGTGATGGTACTAAAGTGAGGAATAAAGTGCCTGTAAAAAGACACCAACCCATGGAAGCTACATACCTCCTGAATAGTAGTAGGAATCGGCCATTACTGAACAGCTGCTACCTTAGACTCATCTACAGATAGACCATCCCTCGAAACGACATAGCCCAAAAATAAGACCAAATCTATCATGAAAGAACATTTGGCCATGGCTACAAATTTTTTTTCCTTGCACAACACTTCCAAGACCTCCCTTAACTGTTGAATATGCAATTCCACATTAGCACTATATATCAAGATGTCATCGAAGTAAACTACAAGACATTTACCAATGAATGGTCTGAAAATCTGGTTCATAACCCGCATCACCAACCACTCATACAACCCCTCTCTAGTTTTGAACGAAGTTTTCCATTCATCACCTGGACGTATCCGAATATGATGATAACCACGTTTCAAATCTAGCTTGGTAAACACAGTAGCACGACTTAATTGATCCAACAAGTCATCCAACCGAGGAATAGGAAATCTGTACCTAACTGTAATCTTGTTGATAGCCCGACTGTCTACACACATCCTCCAAGAACCATCCTTTTTTGGAGTAAACAACGCTGGCATGGCACGAGGACCAAGACTTTCCCTAATATGACCCTTAGACAATAAGGCTTCCACTTGACGTCTAAGCTCCTCATGTTCTTTGGGGCTCATGCGGTAATGTGGTCGATTTGGTAGGTTAGCGCCTGGCACCAAGTCAATTTGATGTTGTATATCCCTCAACGGTGGCAAACCTTCAAGTAGTTCGTCTGGAAATACATCAGAGAATTCTTCCACCAACTTGTTCACGAGGGATGGGACTTCTCCTCCTTTACTGCTCTCATTTCCCAACAACACAAACACCACCCCAGATTCCTGCAATTCAGTTATAAACTCCCTTTTGGCCAACAAAATCTTTCCTTCCCCCTGCTTGTTAGGTAATAAGACAATTTTCACTTTGTCTAGTACAAAACTATATGTATTCTGTCTTCCATCATGAATAGCACCCCTATCATATTGCCATGGTCGACCAAATAAAAGATTACATGCATCCATGGTTATCACGTCACACCAAATTTTATCTTTATACTTCACATCGATAGAAAATGACACTAAGCACCTTTTAGAAATAGTGATTTCATTTCCCCTCTTAAGCCAAGCCAATTCTTAAGGACTAGGATATTTCTCTGTCACTAGTCCCAACTTCTTAACAGCCTCTTCAGAAACAACATTTTAACAACTTCCTGAATCGATGATAAGCTTGCAAACCTTGCTCCCAATGGTATGGAAAATATTGCGACGTAACCAGTCATCCTTACGAGGTGCCAAACACATCCTCCTCACTACTAATAAAGGACCTTCATCACCTGCAACCTGCTCCTCAACATACTCCTCCTCCCCAATTTCGTAAATGGGTTCCTGTTCGACTTTCACCAAGCTGTCAACACCAATCTCCCCAGAATAAGTGAACAATCCCTTACCGTATTTATGGCCCTTTTTACAATCAGCCATACGGTGATCCGGCTCACCACACTTAAAACATCGTACCTGAGAACTAGATGCTACTCCACTGCTTGCTTGGGAATTGGTTTCTCCTTTTTTCTATAGTAGGAGCAGCCACAGAATGCTGAGGGGCTCACTGGTTTGTTCCAGAAATACCTCCAATGTTGACTCCACTAGCACCACATGTCCTCCTAGATTACGTCTTCTCCAAGTGTAGGGCTCGCTGGTGGGCTTCAGAAATATTCACAGGGTCAAAAAAATTCAAGAAGTCTTGAAATTGTTGCCTCATCCCTCCAATATACCGAGACACCAGCTAATCATCTGATTTAACCAAATCCACACGTGCTACCAATTTATAAAATTCTTTAGTATATTTATCCACAGATCGTGAACCCTGCTTGAGATTCTGAAGTTGTTGATACATTGTCCTCACGTAATTATGGGGTAAAAATGCTGCCCTCATGTGTTTCAACAATTTCTCCCAACTATTAATTTTTGGTTTACCTTGGAGCACTCTAGTTTGCTTTGTTTGTTGCCACCAACCAGGAGCTCTTTCTCTAAACTTTGTTGCTACCAAAGAAGCCCGTCGATCATCTGGTACTCCTTTGAACTCCAATATTTCCCCCACTGCAGCAACCCAATCCAGAAATTCTTCAGGTTGTAGGCAGCTTTGAAATTCTGGGATATCCAGTTTGAAGCTAGACACCTACCTGTTAGCATTGTTTAGGACTACTGGACGTTCTCCCAGCCTCTCATCTCTGCAAATGGTTTTTGAGTCTCTTCTCCATCGCTTCCATCATCACTATCCTCAGCAAAACGCTCACCGTCTCTCGATTGTCGCCGCCGATATCCAACGTTGAGAGTCGCCCGTTGCTCAGTTAGGGCGTCAAATCTGTCACCCATCTGAACAAATCACTCATTCACCAGTTGCAGTATCCGCGCCTCCAGTTGTGCCTCACGTGTCACCTCATCGCGCTCGTTCACTTCTCCCATCGCTGTATGTCTTCCCCCACGAGCTCCTCTACGTGCCATGCCTGAAACGTAACTTGGTGCGCTCTGATACCAACTGATTCAAGGAAAAAAAAAAGAACGAAAGCTGAATCTGTGCGCACAATGATATCACAACTCTTTTACACACCTAGCAATATGAACTAGGAATATAGGAACAGAAAAAAACTCTCTAGAGTATTGCTTATTGATAAGAATAAGCCAGCCTCCTTGACGGCTGCAGGACATTGCAAATATTTATGAAAAATAAAGACAACCCTGACAACCACTTACCTAAAATAATGAACAGACAGAATATTGAAATAACAGGAAAGAATATTGAAATAGTAGGAAAGAAAATAATTAAAATAATACACCAATTTGTGAATTAATTGGCACACCCCCTCTCCATAAAATTGGCAGCTCCTTGATTTACATCAACTTGATGAAAGCACAAGTGAAGCTGGCATCTAGGATGGTTCAAATGAAGACGACTAAGATGATGGCTCGCTAGAAATGGATGATGAGACTCTCATGAAGCAGCTGTGGCAAGAGGTCGGGTCCTAGATGAAGAGATAGGAACATGATGTCGTGCTTTCTTAGTTCACCCGGTTGTTCTTGTCACATTACCAACATTCGCCTCCAACAATCCATTAAGCTTGAGATTATGGAAGAAACACCATCCATTATTAGTTGTCAAATTGTTCTTTTCTACTAAGAAGAAAATTCAAACAAGTAATGCTACCAAGTCAAGCAAGAAAAGGAAGCCTATTTGGTTGGTCAAATTCGCGTTTAACATTTCATCTTCTAAAATCAGGAACGCGAGTTGTATTTGTTAAGTAACAAACCACCTTACAATATTTATAAATAGGTTTTAGGATTTTTTCCTTCAAAATATGTGTGTTCAATGAGTGTGTGACAAAAACAAACTAAGCACTAAGTGTGGATTTTAGAAAGATAGAATATGTTATTGAGAAAGAGAGTTTGAGATACTTTGAAACTCTTTTTTGAAATTCATCTTGTAATCCTCTGTTCCTAGTTTATATTAAAGGCGCATTATTTCTTGAATGAAATATTTGTCCAAGTTTTGCTATCTTTCATTATCCTGGGCAATCATTCCCAAGAATTGGTATTAGACATTAGGTCATAGCAGAAAATGCGGAGCATGTGAACGTATCAACTGTAGCTGCGTTCAACAGTAGCTGACATGCATCTATATCAATGATGGCAGGAGATGGAAATGTTAAGATCAAAAAATTTAATGGTTCAAACTTCGAAGTATGAAAGATGCAGATAGAAGATTATCTCTATTAGAAGGATCTTTTCCTTCCTCTTGGAGGAATGTCAAAGAAGCCGATGGATATGAAAAATGAAGAGTGGCAGTTACTCGACTGTAAAACCTCGGGCACAAGAAGGTTGACTCTTGTAACACCTGTTGCTTTCAATTTCAGAAGTTAAAAGACAATTGAAAGTTTGATGGCGACTTTATCATTAATGTATGGGAAGCCCTTTGCAACAAATAAAGTTCATCTTATCAATTGTTCAACTTGAAGATGTTTGAGGGAGGAGTTGTAATAGAGCATATAAACGATTTCAATTCACTTATAAAACAATTGAAATTGGTTGACATCTCATTTGATGATGGGGTCAAAGCATTGGCACTATTATCAAGTCTTCCAAAGATCTAGAATCCTTTAGTTGTAGAAGTAAGCAATTCTAAGGGTTCGATAAAGTTGAGATCAGACCATGATGTAGATTTGGTTCTTAATGAAGATACTCGCAGAAAAAATGGTGGAGAAGGCGTTGGAAACTGATGATGTAGGTAGAAAACCAAACAAAGGTGGCAACAATAGGTAAAACACAAGTTGATCTAGAAATGGTCGATCATAATCTTGACCAAAGTTCAAAGGCAAGTGTTGGAACTGTGAAAAATCTAGTCACATAAAGTAAGATTGCGGAGCACCAAAGAAGGAAGACAACAAAGGAGACATATTTCAGATGCTAAAATTTTTTATGCATTGTTGTTAGTTGTGGATGCTTATGGAGAAAAATAGGCAATTAATTATGATACATCGTTTTATACTATTTCGTGCAAATAGTTGCTCCATAACTATGTACCAAGCAACATTCACAAGGTATAACTTGGAAACGATGAGAATTGCAACATAGTTAGCAAAGTGATGTTCAGATAAATCAACTTATATAGTAGTCCTTGGAATCAGTGATGTTAGACATAAGCCATGTTTGCAGAAGAATCTAATTTCAGTGGATCAACTCACTGACTTCGGTATTGCAAGCACATTTGTTGGTGACATTTGGAAGATGATCGGATGAGCAATGGTGGTAGCTCGTGGTAAAAAGGAAGGTACTCTCTATGTTACATCTAATTCCATTGCCGTTACATCATTTAAAGTCGAGGAGAGCACGTGGTATCACAGACTTGGATATATGAGAGAGAAAGGAATGAAAGTTCTGATATCAAAAGATAAACTATTAGGTTTGAAGTCTCTTGACTCGGATTTCTGTGAAGATTGTATATTTGGACAGCTAAGAAGGGTTAGTTTCACAAAAGTTCAAATAACATGAAAGTCAAAAAGGTTGGAGTTGGTGTACATAGACTTCAGAAAGGTTGGAGTTGGTGCACATAGACTTATGGGGGATATTACGTTTTTTATATCACAAGTGTACGATATCGTAATAAATAGTATAGTGGACCTTTCAGTCCGGATATCGTTCCCACGATGACTATACTTTAAAACTTAATCTAATTTTTCTAACTCCTATTTGACAAAAGTAA
>CAIGRN010115983.1:0-14853 GCA_903798345.1 Fraxinus anomala
ATAATCTTCAACGTCAGCTTAAAGTGAGATGAAATTTTGATCGAAGGAAGCTCAAGCTCTTTGGCTAGTAGCACTGGCCTTGTTGATATCCATATCCATGAAGGAAACGTATTCAAGCATTAATTGCTTGAGAACATTCATATTTTCTTTCGAGAATGCATCAGATGAAGCAGAAGGACGACTGGCTGAAGAGGGACGAGATATCCTTGTACCCAAGAAGTAAATAAGTCCTGAATAGAGCGCAAGATGGTATCAGTGTCTTGTTAAAGAAAAATGCAAACAATTAGCATTTTCATTACAGTAAACGAAGTGAAGATGAAAGATAAAACAAAGGCTACCTCGTCAGCAGCTTTGGAAAGTTGGGATACATCACTGATTGACACAGCCACTTGTGGAGACTTTCCCTTGTCTGAACGAGCAGGCTATGCCACAACGGGCAGGTCCATGAGAATCCCTGCAAGATTTAAGTGGCGATGAGTTAAAGGCTAATAACACAAGCAAGGTGAAAGACCATAAAATATGTAGGGGTTAGTGCCCTGAGAAGGTTACAGTTCTCCAGTTGGCTGTGCAATTGAAGACTCTGGGACTATGGCATGCTTCTTAGGTAAAGCCCTTTCGTTAGACGACTTGGATGAAGCAGTTTCAAGAGAAGGCGGTGGAATATGGACTGCTAAAGTCAGAGCCTTCGAAGGAGAAGTTGAGCTTTTTTGAAAAATTCAGGTAAAACATTAACATATGGAGGATTGTTTTTTCATGAATAAACAAGCTTAAATACATTTCTCATAACGATGATAGGGGCATCATTATCATCATCATCATCATCGGGAAAAACTGGCAGAGCTGAGGCTGGACATTTGCGGCTGAAAACACATTTAGCTGTACTAGCTTGAGTAGGTGCGGAACTAGATGGAAGAGGAGAAAGTTTAACACGAGCACATGATGATTTCGAAGAAGAATTGAGATTCCTGACAGATACAGGAATGGTAGGAATATGAGAAGTGGAGGAAGTCTCTAGCCACTCCAGTAGGTGGAAGGCACGGTTAGCATCAGTTGTGAATAGCCTACGTTTCACAGACGGTCAGAGTTGTCCAAAAAGAGGATGCATGGCAAGAGTGGGGTTGAAAGGGGCCAAGGAGAAACCGTTTGTCAAAAGAGTATTACGGGCATTAATGGCATGTGCCTCTATTTTATTTATGGTATGAAAACACTCTGTTAAGCTCTTAGAGAAACAGATAGGAACCGGCCACGTTTGGGCAAAATCAAGCGGCGAGCAACAAATTGGGGAGCATATATCTCGACCCCTACCTTAGCATTTGTTCCAGTCAGGATGTCATGGAACAATTCTTTCCCAATCAAAAAATTGATCCCAAATGGCCAAAAATGTGCTCACATCAGTCATGGTAGAAGGAGATTACACATAAATGAGAACTTGGCGAGCAGAGAAAGGAAAAAAGGAAGGGGTTAAATTCAAATTATAAAAGAATGTAAAAACGTTCATATTGGACATATTAATAGGGTTCAATTGATGGATGAATAGCCCATAACAACTCACCGATCGAGAAGGAGATGGTGAGCACCAAGTTGTAGAAAATATGATCTCAACCACAATTGAGCAAGTCAAAGAGACCCCACTGCGAGTAAGAGATGCATCATTCCTCAATTGGGATTGAAGGGAAATCATGTCTCTATAAAAAACAGTTAAAAATAATGAACATAAATTTAAAGACCTACCACGTGCTAATTTATTCGCTATGAGCAAATAACTCATAGAAGGTTTCATGTTGGGAACACAAAGAACATATTTACAGAGCCAAACCTGAAGAAAGGCAACACACTCAGCTTGGGAAGGTTCAGCACTAGAATTATTATAAAGTTCTTGCACGCCCGAATAAAAATCAGTAAGTTTCTTGTCAAATTTTGGGGCAGCAGCAGTAACCAAAATGCTGGGAAAAATCGTATCACCCAGGGGCGAAAGATTAATTAAGGCTCCAACGTCCCTTAGAGTAATGAACATTGGACCAAGTGGGAAGATAAAAATATTGTACTCAGAAGACCAAAAAACTCAAAGCAATGGGAAAAAGCACATGGTCATAGATTGGGAGACGGGGAGCGATTTCTTATAAATCTGAAATCCTAGAACAGTCAAAAATCACCTTGATAGGGCTATGATTTGTTATACGTGCATGCCAAAGATGAAAAACAGTATCAGTTTTGGGCCAAATACGAATACCTCTTTCACATATTAGCTTTAGTGGAAAGGGATTCAAAAAATGAGGGTCTTGAGTGCAAGGGAACAACTGGTCCACCGTAGCTTGTCCCACAGAATCAACGTTATTAAATGACGGGTCCAGATAAAATTCGTTGAGATCAGGATTGACTGGTGAAATGGAAATTGAGGTTATATATGGTTTGGTGAGAAGTTCTTGGAAATCTTAGAAAATAAGGAAGTTGTCTGAACTCTCTCTGTGAAGTCGTCATTTACCACAAATTGAAGTCTTCGTGAGGGTTTTTTAGAAGAGTAATAGAGAAGCAAGAAGATGAACAGTGGTCTTTATAGACGGATGTTTGCTACGAGTGATAGAATTTGCCATGATATACTGAGGATGAAGATAGCTTCGTTTCAAAGTTTATGTGCTCGTTTACGAACATATGGTTTGGTTGACAATAGATCTATCAAAGTAGAGGAACGAGTGCCTATATTTCTCAACACCGTTGGACATGTCCACCGTAATCGAACTGGAAGTTTTATGTTCTTTAGATCTGTTCAAACGGTGAGTTATTACTTCCATAGAGTTTTACAGGCTTGCCTTGGATTGTGTAAAGATGTGGTCAACAATGCCACTATTCATAACTCACCATACGAAAAGGATAAGGAGAAGCCATGGTTCTAATTTTTTCAGGTTAAGTGGTAATATTTAACTTCGTTTATTTTTCCTTCACGATCACTATTCCTTCAGTAACCAAACTTTTTTTGTTTTCGTATTATGATTCTGTGGCGGTAATCGATAGTACTCACATTCCTGCGAATGTCCCCATAGAGGAACAAACGATTTATCGCAATAAGAAGCAAATGATAACTCAGAATGTTTTGGTCGCCTGCACATTTGATATGAAGTTTACGTATGTGCCTAGCGGTTGGGAGGGATCCGCCCACGACGATCGATTGTTAAGAGGTGCAACTTTACGATAAGGTCATAGGTTAAAAATTCCTGTTGATAAGATCTACTTTTTGTTCGATAATTTGACTTTTACCTCTTTTAATAAAGAACGACAACTTAACAACCATGTGTAAAATAGGTAAATATTATCTTGTCGATGCCAGATTTTCATTGGTTCCGGGATTTCTAGCACCCTACCGCCAGACTCGGTACCATTGTAGAGACACTAAGGGACATCAGCCTGAAAGCAAGAAAGAGCTTTTTAATTGTTGACATTCATGTCTATGAATTGTTGTGGAAAGGATTATTGGCCAGCTTAAAAAATGATTTGCATATCTGACTCATCAACCATACCACGACATTGAGACACAAGCAAGGATTGTCCTTGTTTATTGTGTCATTCACAACTTCTTAAGGATTTATGAAGTAGAGGATCTTCGAGATGAGAACTATTATAGTAGCGATGATGATGTTAACCCTGGACATGTTCATGTACCTGAAGATGACACACCAAATGCTCCTATATCTTTCACAGCAGAAGCTGCATGGTCTAGTAATAGGGATACGATAGCTGATGACATGTGGGTCGCTTACCATCCAAGTCATGATGCGGGAATTGATTTTGATTGAATCTACTATGTTGTATATTTCATTATTTGTGTTTTCTTGTAATGTTTGGAGATAAACTTGCTAAAGTTCTTGTCTCGCACTAAGGTTGCTTCTATACTTGTTCTGTTGTAACATTGACTTCGCTACTTGTTCTGTTGTAATGTTTTCTTATTTCCAATGCTATCTACATTTGCATCTATGATATATTTTCGAGTCTCTTTGCTTGGTTTATATCGTTGTTAGATTGTTTTCAAGCAATACTGTTGTTCCTTCTAGTTATGCTAATATTGACATTTTTCTATTTTCAAGTGATAGTGTTGACGGCACATAATCGACCAAGCGCTACAGGCCCTTTTCATGTTCTCAGACCGACCATCCCTTCGGACAGGAATTACATTGATTTTGTAGATCGCAAGTAGAGCCTAATGCTAGGACTCGTCAAGTACGTTGAAGTGATGAGATGGATGTTTTTATGATTACTTCACTTGTTGAACAAGTGTTGGCTGGGCACAAACAAAGTAACAATGGCTTTACTGCATTTCAAGTATCTAAGGCAATTGACAGGGTTCTCAATGGACGTGGGGTCATGGTCTCAAATAAGAATGCAAGGGCAAGGTTAAAGGCTATTAAAAAATAGCATGCTAAAGTTCGCCAATTGCTAAATATGAGCAGTTTTGGGTTGGATCCTGAAACTGGACGCATTGTAGTTAATGTCGTTGTTTTGGACGATTTTATTAAGGTATGAATTAGGACGCATTTTGGACATTGCTACTAATAGCTACTGGGAAAATAGATGTTTTGGGACAGTTACAATACACTCACAAGGTTATTTTGCAGGGAAAGCCAGAATTTGGGAATTGGAGGACCAAACTTTGTCCAATATATGATGAGATGGAGACTATCTTTGGCAATGATGCTGCCACCAGAGATCGGGCAGTGTCTGGCTTCGACCATTTCTCCCCAATGAATGGTATGCAATATATTTTACAGTATGATACTTTATTTATATTCATATATAAACTTCTAATAAGTTATTATCTCTTTAATGTATTAACTGATGAAAGTGTGAACGAGATAGATATGGAAGATGTGGAGATGGATCCTAGCGCAATTCATGGTCGTAAGTGTACCGCCGAAAAAGGGACCAATTAAGCCAAGCGTCGTCGTGCACAACCGGTGGATGAGAATACTATCGCCCTATCGAGGATTGTTAATTCATCTTCAAAAATTGCTCAAGCTATGGAAATGCAAGCTACGGTAGATACACTGAATCATGTCAACTGATAGTTGATTATAGAGAAGCTAGAGGCCATGAACCTAGACATGGATGACATCATGCAAGTCATGAAAGCCTTTCGTTCCGACGATGGTTTGGCTAAGGTATTTATGAACTTGACGAGTACAAAATACATGCGTGCTTTGGTGTTTAACAAGATTGGTCGTGATCTGCCTCCACTACTATAGATTGCACAAGACTTATGGAGTTAGTATGTATTAACTTGTAACCCATTTGGAAACTTAATTCACATAAGTAGTACTTTGAATATTTTTTTTGTAATGTACACATATAACAACTAGTGTGCAGTGTTTTGTAACATATAGTATGGATGTCTTTTGTCAATTATGTATGTGAAAAACATTAGTCCACCTAACAATGAAAAATATGTAGTTGTCAAGGGCGAAAAATATTGTCTTCGCATTTTCTATTCCTAAAACAGTTCTTATCACAAAGTACACTATTTTTCTTTACACTATTCAAATTTAAATCATTCTTTTGTTTTATTTGCATTGGTTGTTGGTTACTTCAAGATTAGGAAAATTCTTACAAATAACTATCAAACACCAATAGTTGGAAAAAAATAATAATTCTCATGGAAAACAAAGCCAACCAAACACCAAAAGATAGAACATCTTAATATTTTTCAGGTTAAAAATTATACTAATCAAATACAATTAATTGACAATTCTCAATAAAACAAGTTCTAGGCAATTCAATTCTCTAAAATTTATTTTCTTTCCACCAAAATTTCATTCTTGTAATCAAACGGACCCTTAAATGAATTAGATTGCTCATTTGAGTTTGTTGACTTTGATACAATATTGAAACTCAAAGTTTCATCTTAAAATAACTTCTTGAACGAATAATTCAATTAGAGTTGAACTAGATGTTCAAACTAAATAAACTAAGATTTATAGATATATCACAAAGAAAAATGATAACAATAACATGTGCATGGTTAAATTTTCACAACCATCAATTTAAAGAATATAGAAATCCGTTATTTGTTTATAGAAAGCTTATTATTTTGTAATTTGTTTGAACACTTTGAAAAAAAAAAAAAAACCAATACCATTTTGTCCAAATGATTTTCATGATTAAAAATTGGAACTTAGTAATCTACCATCACACAATCAAAATGGAGAAATTGGTTACCTAAATGAAAATGTGTAATTATTGGCATGCAATAGCTTTTCATTCAAGTTTGACAAGTTCCACGTCCAAATTTGAACATTCGGAATTTTTAAATGGATAATCCCTCACACTACGCTTTCTCTGAGGTTATTCTATAGTTGCATATCATTATTTATAACATGCAATGTTGAAGTCTCTATGATGATAAAGATTTTCATCTAGATGCATTTTAGTAATTCTGAAAAGTTGAGGGATTAAAGTGAAATAAGTATAGTGGTCAAATAATTAAATATTGATAGAGGGAGAATTGGTAAATCAATATTGGACTCATTTTACAGTTTATATTAAATGATGCATCATGGACTCGATAAAAATTTAGTTCGGATAAATTAAGCTCAAGATATTCAAGTTTAAAAGGGTTGTCATTAATTAGTAATTTACTTTGTTGTTTATTGATTTTAAACAAATTGGCAATAGGTACATGTGTGGTTAGATAAACATACACTAATCTTCTTATTTAATTAGAATTTGTAATTCAACTAAAACTAAAATTAATCTAAATTTGCAAATCCCACTTTAAATAGGAAACTTATGCTCTGTTTGATTGCAACAAATTTCATGAAAAATATTATATCCGAGTAAAACGAATTCCACTTTGGCCGTTTAATTGTAACGTGGAAATAGAAATCGAATTTCAAGGTACAACCACTTTAATCTGTTTTTTCTTTGTTTTCACGAAAAACGAATTCATATGGGTTTGGTGAGTTTTTATTTTCCAACTAATATGTTATTGAATTTTTTTTTCCACATTTGCCTATCAAACGGACAATTATTCTTATCCAATTCTTATCTGATTTAACTTTGAATAATGCTACGTAGTCCCAATCTCAGTTTATATAGCACTAAATAAAAGGTTAAATAAAAGGCGAAATTAAATAAGTCATTTAATTCCATATATCATTTAGGGTGTGTTTAATTATATTTATTTTCCATAGAAAATATTATTTTCCACTCAAATTCCTACTTTGAAATGTTTGATGCTATTTTTTTGATAGAAAATATTTTCCAACTCTTAAAAATATGCCTAATTTTCCTTATTTTTAAGGAAAACATTTTCTTTGGGGGTAGGTTTTTGTTTTCCACAAAATAAGGAAAATATTTTCTTTTTTAGAAGATATTTTCCATATCAATCAAACAAATGCTTAATGTCATATCAACGTTATCTAAATTGAGGTTGCAACTCCAATAAGACTAGATGGCATTGCTCTTTAACTTAAGGACAATGTCACTTTTTTTTTTTTTTTTTTCTTTCAAGGAGCTTGTGTTGAAAACTCTATGGAGATTGTTGCCATGGAATACACACATACTTTCAAGAATACAATTTTACAGAAGAAAAGGTTTTTTACTCTAACCATGGACACAACATTCTTATTTGAAGAATATCCCGAAGGTAGTAGAGTAGGTACTTCTTTTTTATTGTCGTAGACAGTTGTATTGTGATTTCTACGTGCATTATTCACCCAATGAATATTTTTAGCTTGGTTATATAAATTTCTTAATATTAGAAACTATAAAATACCAAAATGTTATCCATTAAACTATGTCGTCTTATCCATACATAGTTACATGTTCAGAAATATGAAATCATTACACATAATTACAATTATTTTTCTTACCCAGTAGGCATCAATGTTCAAACTTGGGATCTTGCAAAAACAAAAGTGAGGATATGTGACATGCAAATACCTACATAAGTCAAAACGTCATGATTATATTTTCTACACAAAATGACCTATGTAATTTCATTGGATTTAAAAATTACAACATGAATTTTTACTCAATTAAAGAAACCAATTATAGAGCTGAATTGATGAAAAAAATTCACATGTTACCAAACTAGTTTTGGTACATGTGACAAAAACAAATTATTATATTCTAACTAATTCACTTTGATTTTGAGATAATCGTGCTAATAAGGTGTTTTATTAAGAATCAAATCCCCATATTTATAAGGAATTATTAAGAATACGACGATAATAATTTTTAGGGTTTTATGGGTACAATTATTATTCACCAATAAACTTATTATTTACAACAAAAAAGATTTTTTATGTTAAAAAGAGCCATTTATGTTTTCAGGAGGTGACTCATTTGGGAAAATCAATCTATTATTTCTTATTTATACTTTAGATGAATTAAATTGCTCATTTGAGTATGTTGACTTTGATACAATATTGAAACTTAAAGTTTCATCTTAAAAATAACTTCTTGAACGAATAATTCAATTAGAGTTGAACTGGATGTTCAAACTAAATAAACTAAGATTTATAGATATATCATAAAGAAAAATGATAATAATGATATGTGCATGGTTAAATTTTCACAACCATCAATTTAAAGAATATACAAATCCGTAATTTGTTTATAGAAAGCTGATTATTTTGTAATTTGTTTGAACACTTAAAAAAAAAAAACCAATACCAATTTGTCCGAATGATTTTCATTATTAAAAAATGGAACTTAGTAATCTACCATCATACTATCAAAATGGAGAAATTGGTTACCAAAATGAAAAAGTGTAACCTAGATGTCTTTAAATGATTTTGAAAAGTTTAAGGACTAGTGTGAAATAAGTATAAATTCAATTTTTAGTTGGGCCAAATAATTAAATATTGATATAGCGATAATTGGTATATCAATACTGGGCTTGTTTTGTAGTTTGTAATAAATGGTGCATCATGGACTCAAGAAAAAAAAAAATTAATTCAGATAAATTAGATCCATGATATTGAAGTTTAAATGAGTTGTCATCAATTAGTAAATTATTTAGGTGTTCATTGATTTTAAACAAGTTGGCAATAGGCACACAAGTGTGGTTAGATAAATATAAACTAATCTTTTTATTTAATTAAGATTTGTAATTGAACGAAAATTGAAATTAATCTGAATTTGCCAATCCCACTTTAAATAGGAAATTTATTCTTATCCAATTCTTATCTAATTTAACTTTGAATAATGCTACGTAGTCTCAACCCCAGTTTAGATAGTACTAAATAATAGGTTAAATAAAATGTGAAATTAAATGAGTCATTTAATTCTATTTATTATTTAATGCAACATCAATGCCATCTAGATTGATATTGTAACTCTAGTGGGTCTAGATAGCATTACTCTTCAACTTTAGGAACTATGTCACTTTTTTTTTCCCCTTTCAAGGAGCTTGTACTGAACACTCTATGGAGATGGTTGCCTTGGAACAGATAGACATATTTCCAAGATGATCACAATTTTACAGAAGAAAAGGTTTTTTACTCTAACCATGGACACAACATTTTTATTTTCCCTATAGCTCGACTTTTATTTGTAGAATATCCCTTGAGGTAATCGAGCACGTACTTCTTTTTTATTGGCGTAGATAGTTCTACGTGCATTATTCACCCAATGAATATTTTTAGCTTGGTTATATAAATTTCTTAATATTATAAACTATAAAATACCAAAAATGTTATCCATTAAACTATGTTGCATGAATATTGGCTATACTTGTGATTATATGTTGGTCAAATTTAATTCTTATTCATATATTATATTTACAATTTTTATTTATTTTTACTTACTTATTATTCACACATTCTGTATAATTCATTATATTTTACAAAAAGGTTTGACAAACTGGGACTTTTAGCAAGACTGGTCTAGGGTGCACACATTTAGTTAGGACGTTTTTTTATCTATTATAAAATCAAACCATTTAAAACGATTTGGAGAAATTTCAAACCAAATCAAATTAATTCACTTTCTAAATCAAATCAATTTTTGTGATTCGGTTTGGTTTCAAGGTGTGGTTTACTTAGGAAAAAAAAGTAACGACTTTCAAACAAGTTATAACGTAAATTTATTAGTCTAAAATCTCAATAAAATACTTAAATTTGAATTTATTAAATATAAATGTTGCAATACATTTGATTGCCATGTAAAAAAAAAACGTAGTGAATTCAGAAGCTATACATTAATACACATCATTTCATAGAAATTAGCAAATAATTAGACAATATGAAAGTTGGCACTTCGTGCATGAAAATGAAAGATGGAGAATGATCGAGAGCATTAAAATGAACTGGAAGGGGATTCATGATTTTAAAAAAAAAAAATTATTGTTAACAAATTAATTTTAAATTAAGTAATATAACTTGGACAAATTTATAATATTCTCTTAGTAAATTTCTCATAAAAGTATAATGAACGACTCATGGAAATAATTTAGCCGAATATGTGGAAGTCGCTATAATGGATGATTATTTTTGAAAAAAAAAATGTAGATAAAATCCAATCATGAAGCAATTAAAGAAATTGCAGTTTATTAGAAATTTTCATAGAAATTGTCAACAAGTTATCTTATTGCCATTAACAAGTTATTTTGTTGTCATTTCAATGATACCTAAACTTACTTTTGTAACATACTTTTATTTTTTATTTTTCAAATGATTTTCACACAGGGAGATTTAAGGAGGACGGGGTTGGGTTTTAACCCAGTCCAGTCCTAGCCCTATACAATATATTATGGGTAAAAAAAGTTATAAGGAAAAAGAGATCTATAACTTAAGCTGCTAAACTTGGACCAAACTATAGGCCCAAGATTGAAATAAATAAAAGAAGCCGAGAGCATAAAAATATGGTTAGGAAATGACCCAACGGGCTAATAAAAAACAGAGGCTTGGTAGAAAAGAAAGAGAAAATTAGGCCGTCTACTAAATATTTGGGAAAAAAATTGAATTATATTGACAAATTAAGAGGAAAATAGGCATAGACCTTTTGTTATTTCTAAAAGTAAAAAAATTATGTAATTGAAAAATATTTTTAAAACTAAAGCAGATCTCAAATCAATCTTGCAAATCTTCTTTCCCCTTCCCTTCCTCCCCAAACCCCAAAAAATCAGGCAAGAACAAATTCAAACGAAACCCTTTTCTTGAATAAATCTCTCCTATCAACAATCACTACAAAAAACATGTATTGCTATACTAATCTCTCTATACATCAATCTCACAAAGAAATCGCTCAAAAAATCATTCAATTGATGACCAATCTATGAACATATAGAGCAGATTTTCACAAAGATAGGGAAGATATGAAAAATCAGTATCAAACCCGAAAAAACACAATTGCCCCTTTTTTATATGAGATAGGCCCAAAACATGCATCCAACGGTGTGTAAAATTCCAAGTGTCAAGCATTCGGAAAAGGCGTATATATGTGTATATATAAACACGCTTTCACCCAAATTCCAGAATTAACTAATTGTTGGATCAAAACATAAAGTTGGACCTGGCAATCGGGCTCAAGACATCTTACTGGACCAGAAGTAATTGGGCCCCCAAAAAATGTAGCAACCCATCTTCATAATTAATTTCTCATTCCTATAGGATTAAAAGAATGAAGTTGTTATAGTCTCTTTATGTTTAATGGAATATGTTGCATTTTTTTTTTCTATATAGATATGAAGTGTGTTTTTTTTTTTTTTCGTTTTAATCATATGAAACATCATGTAGGAGAACAAAATATGGGCTCATGGAAGGATGAATCAAGCAAGATTTGCCATAATTGGACATGTTGTCCAAATGGTCAATCGAGACTAAAGTTATGGCTCTTGATTATTATGCTTTAGATTGTTTGTACCCTAATGCACAAGTATCTCCCATCATTCCAACTCTGAGGAACTTCTATGATGATGCATTATATTCAACTGTGAGTGAACTCAACTTTAAAACCATTGTAGATGGTTTGGGTGCTATTTTATACTAATATCCATATAATGGTGAACAACTTGTTTCCCTCTATTCATCAACACCATCAATATTATTGCCTGTGTTATGCTGTATTTTCCTTTAAAAGCTATAGCGGTCTTTTTTATTTTCTGATCATATCGTTCAATGTAAATCAGTTGCTCTTTTATTTAGAGCCTCTTTGACAACCATTATTATAGAAAAACGAGTTTTGAATAGTGATTTTTAAGATAACGTGGAGTTAAAATGCAGGGAAAAGATTTTGGTGTACGTGTAAAATATTCTATTGTGTAATTAAATATGGTCATGTAGCAAATTATAAAATAAATTAATGTGTGTTAAACAAGCACTTAATATTATTTATGTGCAATATGTTGAGAATCCTTCTATAATAGTAAAAGTTTTTGGGCAAGGTATTATAAGCATTAGATAAATTGCATGCTTATAAACATAAAATGTGCATTTAAATGTTCAATGTCGTTTTAACTATGCATAATTTTTTTTTTTTTTTTAGGAATACTTACTACTTTAATCCATAGTGAGGATCATTCTATTTTTTAGCGATTAATATCTAAAATGTAATTATAGATACTTCAATATTTATAAATGTTTGTCATTTTTTGATATTAAAATGTCTTCTATCTCAATCGTGTTTGAAAATGAAAGTTGAAAGATGAACTATGCAACATCATTGAAATATACTATGCGACCGCATAGCATATTTTCGGGGTGAAATTTTTTCCTTTTCCGTGAAAGTTTCCTAATTGCATTAAAACACTATTTTTTTGATATCTTTGTAATCTTTTAGGAATTTATTTACGTTTCAACTAGGTTTTAAGGGTTTCCATATAAATAGATTTTATTCTTTTCATTGTAAAGACAACATTATTGAGAATTAATCGAGAGGCTATTTTGTTTTCAAAACTTTTTCTTCTTAGAACTTTGCGAACTTATCACGTTAATCTTGTGGCGTTCAACATCGAGTGTGGATCACGCATTGTATAATCAAGAGGTCATTCAAATTCCATTTTGTATATTCATTGTTTGACATTTTTAATATTCAATAGAGAGGCAATTGTTTTTTCAATCTTGTTCTTCTTAGAACTTTGCGAACTTAGCAAGTTAATCTTGTGGCGTTCAACATCGAGTGTAAATCACGCGTTGTGTAATCAAGAGGTCATTCAAATTCTTTTTTTTTTTTTTTTGTTGCTTGGTTCATTATGTTTTGTTCAACTCCAAAACGGAATATTCTTTGGGCTTTCTTGGGATCGTCAATATTTTGTGGGGTTGCGTAGTAATCATTGCTACGTGGTTCTCATCAATTAGTATCGGAGCATGGTTTCAAAATAATCAAGGTTATATCTTTTATTGTCTTGAGTCTTGTTTTCTTCTTTTTCTATTGTTCTTCGCGTTCTTCGAGTGAGTTCTTAGTTTTTGAATTTTGATCCAAAAGAGTACAAAAAAGAGTCAAAGTTATTTTTTTGGACTATTTAAGAGTCCGATTTAATTTTTGTTTGTTTTACTGGATTTGTAGTTGAATTACTAAGTTAAAAAATGGGTTAAAAAATAAAAAAAAAAAATAGTATTATTATTTTAGAAAATTTCTAGTAGTTTTCAATTTCCAGTTTTTGAGTCCAAAAAAAAAAAAAAAGGAATTGTTCAATTTTATTCCATTTTACTTTTTTGAATTTTTCATTGGTTTTATCTACTCAACTCCTCACTTCCTTCTTATTCTTGAGTCATTCTTCATCTTTATTTTTTTCTTTTCTCCTATTACAATTCGTAATCATACTTGGTTGGATCCACAAAAACACATTTTGTTGAGTTCACCTTGTTATTGGAAGTACTTGGGCGAAAATATTAAGTGGTAGCAGAGTGGTGAGATTAATAGAGGGAAAAATCATTAATTGAGTGATATACTAGTGATCATTTGTGATACAGGAATTCTATAGAATTAGGATGTCAGATAGAGAGGGTTTCAATTCAGTCAGACAGCCGAATGAAATCAACATGGCAGATGATGTAATAAGACTGTTTGAAAGTGTGCTTGGGGATGTGAGTAAAAAGTTTGATAAGTTAGATACATCGGTGGCAAATCTTCATAAGAGACAATCGAATGCAAGGAGAGCAGGTAAGCGGAAGCCTAGGATGAAGATGTGTGATGATTATGAGTATGGTAGTGACATGGATTAGGAGGGTGCATCAATGGTGGGTGATATAGGTAGGATGAAAAATAGAGGAGGTAAGTTGGAAAGAGGGAGTAGAAATAATTTTAGAGATGAAATAGATGAGAATATGGACAATATTAAGATGTCAATTCCATCGTTTAAAAGAATGAGTGGTCCAAAGGCTTATCTAGAGTGGGAGAAGAAGGTAGATTTGATATTTGAGTGCTATAATTATTCGGAGGAAAAGAAGGTGAAAATAGCAGTTCTTGAATTTGTTGACTACGACATAACTTGGTGGGATCAAGTGGTTACATCAAGGAGGAGGATTCCGGAATGAACGGTTATTANGCAGTTCTTGAATTTGTTGACTACGACATAACTTGGTGGGATCAAGTGGTTACATCAAGGAGGAGGATTCCGGAATGAACGGTTATTATTTGGGATGTGTTGAAGACTATCACACGGAAGCGGTTCATGCCTAGTCACTATTATAGGGAACGGCATCATAAATTGCAATGTTTATATCATGGTTCGAAAAGTGTGGAAGACTACCATAAAGAAATGGAAATTTTGATAATCAGGGCGAATGTGGAAGAGGATCGGGAAGCCGCCATGGCTCGTTTCTTAAATGGGTTAAATAGAGACATCGCTAATGTGGTGGAGTTGTAGCATTATGTGGAAATTGAAGACATGTTGCATGTGGTCATGAAGGTGGAAAAATAGTT
>CAIGRN010116009.1:0-18543 GCA_903798345.1 Fraxinus anomala
TTAGATTGTCAACTAATGGATTTGAACAATTATAGAACCCAGTGTTCATAATCCACATAATCATTTTACTCCTGAACCAATTTGTGTACTTTTTTATTCCTGACTGCAGCATGTTCGTTTTCATTCTCTTCCAAGCTTTTCTCAGGGAAAGGCAACTTATTTTTTTAACCAAAAATAAAGCTGTTCCTGATTTCCTCTTTGGAGCTCAGCTCTTGCATTAAGAAGATAAAACACAGTAGATTGTTGGCTAATGATGGATTAGCTGTGTGATAAATTATGCTAAATATGTTGCTTATGGAAAGATGCAGGCATGAGATATAAAACGAGTGCTCCTTAATGGTCAATATAAAAGATTGAATCAAGTGTCTACAAGATTCTCCATGTTCCCATCCCGTATTTTGTTGAAGATTTATAATATGTTGTTTCAATCCTTTTCTTGTTATTGTGTCTTGATCTATGCTGAAATATGTTAAAAATATGATCGTTATCTAGGCTTCAGTTGAGGCTGGAGTACCCTTTTTTCCCCGGTAAGATTCACTTTATCTCTTGGGTGTTGTGACTTCTGGCAGGTATCTGTTGGGTACTTCATTTCAGATCTTGGGATGATTTGTTGGTTGTACCCTTCCTTGGGTGGAGTGGAATATGTAAGTATATTGCAAAAGAAATTCAATTTCGCTTATTTCTGCATTTCCCATGATATGCCATGTCTGATACGGGGATTTTGCAGCCCCTGTAATTATTGTTTTAAGAATATGGAACTGTGCTTACTTTTTTCAGATTAACTGGGTACGCTTCTTAATGTAGCTATGTTGGAGATATGATGCTTTAGACATTAATGTCTAGATAGAATTTGATGCAGATTCAGTCGTTCTCTTAACTGGATCTGCTTGGTCGAGTGGGATGAGTCTCTACTCCCACCTTAGCAGTCGCCCTTAATTTTTTCTTTATCATGATCTATAGCCTCAAATGTTGATTTTTGCATTCCATTTCTACAAGTGTGTGAAGTTCTGGGTTCCAGTATCAAAGTACATTTGTCAACTTCCTTTCTCTTTTGGTGTCCAAGTATAAATGGAAAAGATTCACATTTTGTCTAGAACAAATGCCATTGATAGAAAAGGCTCAATATCCATAACAAGTTGATGAGAATAACGGTTCCTTTACTCTTTAATTTCAGATTGTCCATCACTCTCTTTCAGCAATTGCAGTATCATACTCCATGCTCACTGGGGAGGGGCAGCTTTACACCTTCATGGTCCTAATATCCGAGGTGACAACCCCAGAGATCAACATGAGATGGTGGGTTCTCATATTTTGTGGAATAAGGAAAACAATTAATGAAGTTTTTTTCGTAAGCTGAGGCTGGACTGATGAATTTCCATGGTTATTTCATAGGTATCTCGATATTGCTGGGTTGAAGAGATCCAATGCATATTTGATCAATGGCATTGTGATATTTTTTGCTTGGTTGGTGCGTAACTTAAACACCTTAATTTCCATTGATTGCAATATAAACCTATACTATCAAAGTAATATTTCATAGAGGAGCCAAATGTAAACATGAAACTCTGTATCATGCCTATAATGACCATGTCAATGATGCTATGAGTTGGACATGGAGGAAGCTTCTTTCAGATTTTCAATTTTGTAGCATGCCTTTGTGATGGAACCTTAAGCATGTTTGGCTCAGAAAAAGTAGTACTTTCTACAGAAGAAATAAATACTTACTTCCTACAAAATTAAGTTTTTGACAAAAAAAGTAGCTTCGGAACATGTTTGGGAAAAAAGTGAAAAGTTACTTTTAAGCTTACCAAACATGCTCCTTGTACTGATAACTGGCAATTACATTCTTTTGGTCTTTCGTGACTTATTTTTGCTCTTATTAACGTCATATTATGAAATGCAGGTGGCGAGAATTCTTTTGTTTGTTTACATGTTTTACCATGTCTATCTACACCATGATCAGGTAACTGCCAACTTATGACCTCATGGTCCCTTGAAGCCTAATTGTTTGTGTCCCTTCATGCCATTGGGATAATAAAATCCCCAATTCCCCATAGTCTCTTCTCTGTACTTCCAATGCCCTGCGAACTTTTCTGTTTATTCGGCTTTCTTCGGGCTTGAATTACTTAGCCATGTAATACACGCACATGCGCAATTTTGTAAATGGCTTCCAATATTTATTTATTTGAGCAAAGAGGCAGTTAGGAGTATATCTTGTATTTAACCATTTATTTATGCCTACAAAATTTTAAAATAATAAAAAGAAAACTATCCTTATTATAGTATTCTATTCTCTCAAAAGACATATTCGACCAAATCATATCGTTTCTCTCTCATTCATGCATTCTTATCTTCTCAAGAAGTTTGCTAGATTGTTCCGAGTTCTGAATTCCATGCTCTTGATATTTTCACTATAAATTTATGCCATGGATCATGGGATGGAACACACGACATTATGCAATTTTACTGAAGTTCTTGAGATTCTCGCAGGTCATGCAGATGCACACGTTCGGATTTATTTTGGTATACGGTGTACCCTCAGCACTTGCTACCATGAACTTGATGTGGTTTGGAAAGATTCTCAAGGGATTGAAAAAGACCTTAGCAAAGAAGCAGCGATGCATACTATAAGTTTACCTTGCTATGAGATGGCGATAAATGTTATATATTTCATGAGCTGATGTCAAAACAATGTTCTTCCTAATTCCTTGTACAAAGCATTAGAAGGATACTCGGGATTGGAGAAAGGTGGAGAGAACCATAGAAGATGAAGAGATGTGAAACACGACTTGATTTCTCAGGTTTGTTGGAAATGAATACACTGTAAATGGCTAGGACGGATGAAATTTGACGTCGCTTTTATTATCTCTAAAGCTATTGTAATTTTGTATTAATGTACATCTTTTGCTGTTCGTCTGTTGCATGAAAAGCAACTGTTTAGAACTGGGAAATATAGTTAACCCTCAATCTGATTTTGTCTCTCTGAAATTATTCCCACTGATGAAATCATCTCGAAATCTTTCTTCATCAGGAGTGTGTTATGAGTTTTAGCATATCTCATAGGTCCAATTAAGAAATTGTAAGATGATTTTATAATGATGAGTTAGGCTTGTAGACTTCATCACTTGAGCAGTAGTTACTCCCACTATCGACCCAAACACTTCTTGATTAGTTCATAGCCATATTCTTCTGAGTAGAGCTGTGTCAATCTGAATACAGTGAAAATATGTTGACCGATGCTGTAATTTTAGCCATGATTCTACACCAGTCAGTTGAGATCTCAAAATGAACATTGATTGAACACTCGAATAAACGAAAAGAAATTCCATCAAAGTAATTAGAGCTTGAGCAAGTGGGGCAACCACAAGAACAGCATTGCTTCATTAATTAAGAGATGAGAAAAACACAATGATAAGAAGCAGAAAATCCAAAATGGGAAAGCTAATTCCAGTCTGGAATTTTAAAATTAGACTGATACTAATTTCCATGCATGTTTTGCTTTCTATAAAGCATAACTTAGGACTTAAGGCAGTCTCAAGTCCTGTGGAGTCCTTGTGAAGCTGCAGCCAATGCACAATCTGTTGTCTGAAATCCAATTCTTTCCTTCTCTAAATCATAAACAACTTCCACATTTTGTTGTTGAAAGCTTCCGAAAATCCCAGCTGGTCCATAATTATTGTCACTCTCGTCCATGCTTCGGAACAGAAAACATTTCACCACACTAGAGTTACTAGGCGCGCCCATGGCATAGAAAGTATTCCCCTGAGGCAGTATAAGACTCAGATTGTTCAAGAAATGGAATGTGATGAAAGGCAAATCGTCCGCAAGAATGTTATTGGTTGGACATGGAACCCTGTAACAAAGATCGAAACCAGTTCTCCCCTCGACTTCCTCAGCTCTAGGGAATGTTATCACTGACTGGAGGACTGAAAGAAGCTGTGAGTATAGTGTCTGAGGTAAGTGAGTGTAAGTGGTTCCCGAGTCAATTATCATGCCCCCATTGCCAAAAGAATCAAATTCTCTCAAGCTTAAGGGCACTTGTATTGGTGCAGTGGCATTGCCTACAGTTATGGCCCCTAGACCAATATAATAGTAGTTTGGGTACATGGGACTCTTCAACATTGGTGTAAATTGCAAATACTCTTTGGAAGAGATTGCTAGATCTCCTACAACTAGAGGGCTTGAAATATTAGGGTTGTTGGCATATTTGAAAGGCAAGAAACAATGAGAGAAACCCTTTTGAAGAAACCCTAATTGTGAAGGGAGTGAGAGTGGTCCTCTGCCAAAACCTACAATTCCTATAGGTTCTCTATATGTGGAACCAACACAACCAAAACTAAACTTAGGAATCTCCCTAGTGGCATTAGGGATACTTGTGTGGACTTTAAGGATATCCCTAGTAAGCATTCCAGTAACGACACCATCACCATAAGTGTAAGCGAAAGAAGGGCATGGCCTGTAACAAGTGGACCGGAGTAGGGTACTTAAAGAGCATCCAGCAATGACACAAGGATCATAGGAATTATCCGAGCTGTGGATGTCAATACAAAAGGGACTAGAACAAGAATCTCGTAAAGATGAAGAGGATTGCGACGGAGAAAAGCTAGCCGTTAACTTGTTATTTCTATAATCATCACAATCTATGCATTCAAAAGATAGATTTCCACAAGGTACCCAAGTAAGGTCACTTCCAGTGTCCATATATACTTGAATGACCTGAGAGGGTGTCCCTAAATTTAGGGTTATAATGTATCCATCTCTTACTTCTCTGAGTGGCTCCATCATGTCCATGAATTCAGACGGTTTCTTTAAAGAATTTGGAGTGGCAATAGTGGTTTTGGCATGAGTTAAACCCAAGACCAGTGACTCATGGTTTGTTGTTTCTCTTGCATGGCATTGAATATTGAAAATCAAGAACCCTAAAAGAAAAATAAATGCGAAGTCGAAGTCGAAGTTGAAGTTGAAGTTGAAGGAGGAGAAGGAGAAGGAGATGATGAATTCCATTGTTTTGCAATTAGATCAGTCTAAGAACACCAGTATAAATAGGCAATATTCGAGTGTAAATTAATGGTTTTATTTCGAAAAAATTAGGGTTTTCGAAATTGCTTCTTCTTACAGATGTTGCATGGGAGTACGATTATTAACATCATTAAATATGGTTTAATTATTAATCAAGACGATAACCCGGCGATTGTCTGTGTACGTGGATTTATGTCTTAATGTAGAAAGGACGCAAGCGGCGTTCTATGAATGGATAGATTCAGGACCTACTGAATAATTGAAAATTTGCTGCGCCTGCGCGTGCTTTATTTTAATTATTATTATGTAATGTGATTAGAGAATAAAAGCAAAGAGCCTCCCATGTTAATTACTTAAATTAATTAATTCAATGTCAATCAAATACACACAAAGAAAGTGGTTGGCACGAGCAATTACACCTCAGAAACTAATCAGCAACAAGCTCTTTCACTAATCATTAATTCAGATGTAAGATTAATTAGCTTAATCAATTATGTTAAGTGTTCTTGTTTGATTTATTTGATGAGTCGCGAGGTAGTCCGGCTTAATTAATTTGTAATTTCTTTGTGCTTTCGTGACAATCCGTCTTTCAACAATAATCTCAACCTCCCTCGAACCAGGTTTCTATAGGCTTGTACGAGCCATGCCACCTTAATGAGCTAGTAACGATTTTATTTACTTTTTCAACTATCACAATCCAACTAATGCTCGTGCTCTTCTAGCAGCAATAACTAAGATTTATCTTGTCCATCCACATGACTAAGTTTGGAACCTAGCTCTCCGTTTGGTCCTCATTATTTCTCATTAAATTATAATTTATTTTTTTATTTCCATATCAACCACACATTCTCTAATAAAATAATATTACACGTAAAACCAAAAAAAATCGTTCTTTTTTAGACACATTTTCCTCTCATTATAACGTGGAATAATGAGAGCCAAACCAATGCATATTGGGATTTGACCAATGGCGAAGAAAATGGGCTTGCCTCAAACCCATTGCATTTTTTTATTGATAAATAAATAAAATAATTATTGAAATTTTCTTTTTCCACGTTTCAGTTCAATGCCTTAAAAAAAAAAAAAAAATTCATCTCCAGTCTCTGTCCTTGGATTTGACTTTTTCGTTTCAAAATATAAACTTATTAGTGTGAGTAGTCCAAACTTTTATAAATTCATTATGTACCAAGTACCATCCTTAAATGAACACATGCATCAAGTTTAGTTATTTTAAATGCGATGAAATAATGAAAGGCTGACGGAATTTTAACTTTTAATTGATTCCAAACAGGCCTTAGAGATTAGTGGGTAACCATGCTTCTAATTAAACTCAACTTCCATCCGATTGAGGTTTAATTTAATCTAATAATTAATCTAGCACCAGAAGAGTGTGTGAATTAAAAATTAGGATCCTAACATCACTATTAATGCTGATGTGGAGATGACGCAAAATTAGCAAACTCCAGCAGTTTCTCAGCCGTCTTGTTAAAAGTAGCATCACATCTCAATTGTTTGTTCAATTTTGAGCTCACATCTTCAGCCATATCAACCAATTTTCATTTCAATCATGCTTCATGTACGAAGTAATTTCCATAGAATACTCACATGAGTGGACCCGTGAATAATTTTTTTTAATACATGGTGGGGCCCCCTCATATGAATATTTTGGTGAGCCCTTATGAAAATAATTTTTGTACATGGGGAATAATTGTTTTCATTTTCTTGAAAATCTGGTCATTTGTTTGCAATTTGTCCAATGGCATCAATTTAACTAGCGTAATATGTTGACCTGAACATTAAAATTCATGGATACTTGACGTATAAAAATGTATTTTTAGTTCATACTTTGTCTTATAAAATTGTTTTTCGTAAATATGTATGGTCGTCTGACCTGAATATTAAAATTCATGGATACCTGACGTATAAAAATATATTTTTAGTTCATACTCTTTCGGAAATGTGTATTGTTGTGTGACATAAACATACACATTAGTCATCAATTAATTTTTAGTAGCAAGTTACATTAATCAAACTGGAGGATAGAATTATCATATTTGCAATAAAATTAAGTTGGGTGACCTGATTGCACCAAATTGAAGCTGAGTGGCACATTTACAAGTAAATCAAAGTTGTGTAATTTGGTTGCATCGAATTGAAGACGAGTGATCCAAATGTAACTGCACTCAAAATTGGGTGACTGATTAAACCAAATTGAAGATAAGTAACTCAAATAAGACATTTGATAACCCTGTAGTGGACAACATGATCAGATTTGCAAGCAAGTCGAAATTGGGTAACCTGATTACACCAAATTGAAATCATCAAATTGAAGATGAGTGATCAAACTTGCAATCAAATCGAAATTGAGTGATGTGATTTGAGTGACTATTGACATGAAAATAAAGTCGAATAACCCGTGGTGCTTTTACTTATTTCTACAAGAATTATAATTATGCCACTAAGTCTGTTTGATTGTCTTTACTCTCCATGAAAAGTGTTATTTTTTTTATCCAAGTTCTTAATTTTGGGTGATTGATTGACATTTTTTCCATAAAAAATATTTTTCAAAAGTTGGTCACGTAACTATATTTTTCTCAAAAACAAGGAAAGCATAATCTTTAAAAAGGGATAAGATTTTATTTTTCAGGCAATTCACTCTCCTCTCTCTCATCTGATTACTAATAGAAGATAGACAAGTATAATATTTTTTGTGTCGAAAATTAAATACATTTAATTAATAATTTCCATGCAAGCCTAAAATTTATTTTTTTCTATGCAAATTTCATGCTTACAATCAAATACATCCTAAAATTATTAAAGGCCACTTTCCTTTACAGATTAAATATATTATTTGTATAAAACCCCATGATTTGTACTTGTTACACTTACTTTTCTTTGTTCTTTTGGACAAAAAAGTTAGCTGGACATGTTGACATAGGACGTATCATACATCGTATTGGACATTATAGAATCAAAACGATGTCATTGCCTAACTGCACTTGTTGATGTCTACTGTACTTAACTTTTTTTTTTTTTTTTAATTTCAATCAGTAACATAACCAACTTATGTTTAGGTTTAAAAGTCATATTATATACACTTCAATGTACTTGTTCTGATACGCCATTAAGTCACCACCAGATATGCTATCTTTAATTATCTTTAATTTAAACATACATAAGATGCTTTTTAATAATATAATTAAGATTTCTTGACCCCAGAATCTGGTGAATAATAAGATTAACTGAGATTGAACTGGTATTCACTCGTATGTTCATGACAATTTTATCCCAACAAACGAAGCAGAACTTGAACAGGGGTGCAAGATTCTAAAATGCTGAGGTACAAAGCCACATTGAACTTCAAGATATTACATGTATACGACGAAGTTTTTTTATTAATTAACGGAAATTCACATCCCGTGCTAAAACATATTAAAGCAGATTCCTGCACCATTTTCATATCACACGACATGCTGAAGCCAAATACAAAATAAAAATTTGAAAACCGACTTGAGAATTTCTTTGTACATTTCTAATGAAATGGTACACAAAGTGTAGCCACTAAAGTTTGTTATGATTTTATATGGTACATTCATCTGCAATGACAACTATACATCAACTTTAAGAGCAACAAGAAGCACTGGCTGCCCTCTCTGCTGGACTCTGATTATCCACAAGAACCATGCCTGATGGGTTTGGTGCTGGCTGCAGACGAGGTAGTCTCTTTGCTGTTGATGCACAATAATATTAGAAAGAAGGAAAAAGGAAAAAGGAAAAAAAATTAGTCATGATTGTGGCACAATTTTCAGGCTATCCACGTGCATACAAGTGTGTTTGGAAGAATTTTTTCCAGGTTAAAAATGATGCTTTTGGAGAACATGGGGTTAAAAAGTAGGGAAAAAGTTATGGATCCCATAGAATGTGTGGTTGAAAATGATTTTGAGGAAAAATGAGAAAAAAAAAATCTTCCCCAAATAAGGCATAAATTTTTCCTTTCTGCTCAGATGACTTCAGAAAACTGGGATTGGTCTCAAGCAATAACATCTCTATCTGGATTAATTCTATATGATCTCTAAATTAGAGATGAATCTTGTTCGCAGTTTATTCCTCGAGGAAACGCAAACAAGAAGTGAAGATCAATATTTCTCTACGAGTTCTAAAGGACCTATTGAAGCTAAAAATACATCCCTGCATATTCTATAATACTTTTCAAGCAAGCACTCTTACCTATTTCATAAAATAGTTCATTGACATTTGTTGCAGTTTTTGCAGAGGTTTCCATAAAGAAAAGCCCATTCTCCTGTGCATAGGTCTGTGCTTCCTGCAAAAAAATAGCATTCATACAGCTGAGAAAAAAAATTTGGCATGCAAGAGGGCAAAAAAATTTAAACTAAGTTTAGCACACAATTCGTTCATGATCTGCAACAATGTACTCGTTCACGAATCATGATCTATGTTAGTATTGTTAAATTTCATTCGACAGTAACTTTATAGTACGAATCCCAGTACAGAATGAACTGGTGTGAATAAAGAAAAAGAGAACGACGATAAATATTTTTCAAAAGCTCTGAGAATTTTTATCAGTTGGATTTTTGGCATGGACAAAAAGACACTCATGCTAGCCAAGAAACTGATAGGGCTTTGTAATTTCTGTTGTTGTTACAGGGACCAGATGCAATGGACTAGCTGTGATTCAATTGAAAATGAAGCTAGCATTGGTTTTAGCTGTTTGTGTATTTATGTATTAAATTATAGAATGAAAGCAGAATGTATTACAAAACTGAAAATTGGATTTGTATTTATATCTGTACCGAATGTACAGAAAGGAATGAATTACAGACAGTATTTATGTTTTTCTTTTTTTTTTATCATAAAAAGCAACCTTCAATTAAGCAAATCACTGCAAACTGCAGATGAAATAAAATAAAAGGGATACAATAAGTCTATATTTAACACCAGACTCAAAGAAAACGTGAGTTTGAAAAGGAATTACAATATTTTGCCAAGCATTTAAGAGGGTTGACACTCTCCCTCACAACTCTCCAATTCTGAATGAATCCCCAAAATAGAATCATATCGCCATTTATATATTGGCACCAGCCTTATTCTGTAAAATTCTCCAATTTACCCCCTTAAAAAACTAATGAAATGCTGTAAAATTTATCTACTGCATGTTCATTCTGCTATATGTGAGAATGGCTGTCTTGCTTATTCCGCCTCACGAATGTGAAGTGTATCAGGGTGCCTATCAGTATCTTTTTTTTTTTTTTTTGCATATCCGTGACTTCCATGAGCACACATTTCCAAGAAAAGCTCAGGCTAGGGTACTTCTAAATAATGGAGCCTGTTTGAGCCCCATTTTTATTTTTTGCCAAAAACACGTTTTGGAATAGTATTTTGAAGGAGAACGTGTGGTTAAAAAATAAGGAAAAGACTTGATTTTGCATGCAATATTATTTTATTGAATAATGCGTAGTTGAAAATAAGAGAGAAAAATGTATTTTCAAAATAATGGGAACCAAACAAGGTTCACTCTTTCTCTAATCACTAGCCCCTACATTAGTTTTACCAGACCATCATAACTAGTATGTATTCCTGTTACGCGATTTCATAACTACACAATTCTAAGTATTTAGTATTTACATATCGAACTGACTAAGTAAGCAGGGGTGCATAAATTTCAAATGCATTTTCTATGTTTGACTATAGTATTCAGTATAGCCTCTGTTTGGTAGCCATTAAAGAGTTTTTTTTGGAGAAAATGAGTTTTGAAATATTGATTTTTTAGGAGAATATGTGGTTAAAAATTAGGAAAAAATTTTGAATTTACATGCAAGATATTTTATTGTGTGAATTTGCGGTTAAAAATGAGTTCGAGAAAAAAAGAGTTCACAAAAGATGGATGACAAACAGGGGCTAAATTTAATTACATTTTCATTAGAGGGAAAACTGAAATGAGAGAGAGAGAGAGAGAGAGAGAGAGAGAGAGAGAGACTTGCCTCTGCTGGCACCTTTCTCGCATCTGTTAAATCAGCCTTGTTCCCAGCAAGTGCCATAACCGTGTTTGAGTTTCCTAATGCCACGGGAAGAATAAAGTGAATAATAAAACTTCAAAACAGGCAGAAAATGTTTGCAATAAAAATAAATAAATAAATGTCTATCTAAGTGCATGTTTGACACAGACCGACATGTATTTTAATTTTTTGTTCTAATTCCATTAGTAATAAATTAGCATAAAGGGCAGAAGTTATTGGCATTAACAGCTAAAGAAAGATAAGAAAATATGCCAAATCCTTTAAAACTAAATAACTTTAGCTATGTTGTGAATAACAAAAAGAGAGACAATTCAGAAACATCAAAATATAGCACCCCTGCCCAATCCCAAAAAAACTCAAAAAGAAAAGAAAAGTAAAGGCAATTGAAGCCATATTTTCCCAATCAAAGGATAGGTAATTTACCTTGCGCTTGGAGCTCCCGAACCCAATTTTTTGCCCGCTCAAAGGATTCCTAGAAAGAAAAGAAATTGTTACCACTTACAACTCCGTCTATATTATAAAATAGGATTAATAGCAGAAACCCCCGTAATAACGTTTCCATGTGCGATATACCTCATTACTTATTGAAAATCGTAGAAAACCCCATGTTTGAAACCTTTTGTGCGAAAAACCTCCTACCGTCAAGATCCGTTAAATTTGCCGTTAAAAACAATAAAAATGCTAAAATTAAAAAGGAATAATTGCAATTTCAGTACCCAAATTTTTTTATTTTTTACAAATTAAATCCAATTTTTTTGTATGTGCCACCTATAATCCTAAATCTTTAAAACTTTATTTTACACCCCACCCCACCCCAACCTCAACCTCAACCTCAACCTCAACTCACTTCATCTTCTTCCCCAATAATAAAAAAACAGAAAAATAAAAAAGGTTTCTCTCCTTCAAAGCAACAAGCTCAGATTTGAGTTTCTCAATCACAATATCTGAAGCCTCTTGGGAGTGTTCTCAAGAGAAACCAAGTGCTTGAAGTACCATCAGTACTTGGTTCAAAGGCAGAACTCCTGAGACACTCCCATTGTGTCGTTTGATGCTCGTTATACATTGCTTTCGGTGCATCGGGTTTTGGCTGCTGAGGCCCCGAGTAACGACTCAGAGACGATGGGTATCCACTAGGTTCATAATGGGAGTTCTTCATCAGGGGTTCCCAAGGTGTCCGAGTCCCGAGCTGCTCTCAGAACTTGACATGGTAATATCAGATCCACTAGATGCTCTGCGGTTGCCATTCATGTGGGGAACAATCTTATTCAAAGTTACATCCTGTTGAAGTGTTTAATCTTTGAGGATTTGAAGTTTCTTGAAAACTCCTTCATACAAAATTCATCCAGAATTATTGAGGTTTTCTTAGGAGATTTGCAGTCTTTACATGGCCAGTTTGAAGATTTGAAGGTTCTTGGCAGCTTTCTGTCCGGCCAGCACAATGTGTGTTACTATTGAAGATTCTTGTTATTTGATTCGGTTTTAATCTTCATCCCCTTGGTGAAATCAAATTCAACTAACAGTTTTTTCATTAGTTCATGTTCTTGGTTCGAACTTGGCCTCTCCATCTTGGTTAAATTCGAAATCAGCCAGCGATTTGTTAGGAGTTCATACAGATTCAAAGGTGTTCTTGCAACTGGGTTTTGCCCGTTATGGAAAAAATATTATGTTAACCATTTTGAATGAGAGAACCCTTTTTTGAAGGAGATTAAGTGGGGGTGAAAAATAAAGTTTTAAATATTTGGGATTGTAGGTGGTACATATAAAAAATTTGGATTTAGGGTGTGTTTGAGCCACATTATTTTAGAAGAATGTATTTTGAAATAGTAAATTGATGGAGAATGTGTGGTTGAAAATGAAAGAAAAGTTATTGATGTAATAGAAAATATTTTTTTATTGAAAAATGTATGGTTGAAAATGAGTAGAAGAATGAGAATAAAATTTTAATGTGGTTCAAACAGAGGTTTAATTTGTAAAAACATAAAAAGTTTGGATACTGAAATTACAATTATTCCTTTTTAATTTTGACATTTTTTACTATTTTTAACTGCAAATCTGATGAATTTTGACGGCAAGGGGTTCGCCGTACAAAAGGTTTCAAGTCGGGGGTTCTGCGACTTCCAATATATATGGGGTATATTGCACATGTAAACATTTTTTAGGATTTTCTGCTATTAATCCTATAAAATACCATGATATCTCCTAACCTACTGTATCCCAAGAAAAACAATATGACCACGATGAGTGATGACAAAGACACAAAGTGGGCGATGAGCACTTACTTGGTTTGATATATCATAGACAATCACGGCCGCAGCAGCTCCCCGATAGTACATTGGAGCCAAGCTGTGATATCTCTCCTGACCAGCTGTGTCCCATATTTCGAATCTTACAGTTGTGTCATTCACAGTCACTGTTTGTGAGAAAAATGCAGCACCAATAGTTGATTCCTACATCAGACATAAAAGTAAAGTTACTCTCCAGGGACAAATGTTTAAAAAGGCAGAAATAGGTATTAAGGCCTTTTTTCTTCATGAGACGAGGGGTAACCCTCGAATCGCTTTGAGGCATAAGCCTCAAAACAAACCAAAAACCTAGTCAAATAAAACAATATAAATAGAAACATATAAATATAATAAACCATAAACAATCAATCGTAAAGAACTCGCCATAGAATCAACACCAAAATAAGTTAATAAAGTAGCAAATATTAAATTGTCTCGACTCTTGAGCAAGTAAAATTTCAGAGAGAGAGAGAGAGATGAAAAGCAGAAAAATAAAAAAGGGAAAAAATATTACATACAAGAAGCTGCCGGACTTGGAGAAGAAGCTTCTTCCTTCTTCAAGAAGCCACGGATGGGGTATGCTAGGGGGCAAGGGTTTAGAATTTTTTATTGTTTAGAAAAATAAATGGCCATTTTTTTTATTTGAGAGGATGGGCCCAATTAAAAGCCTTTAGGCTTTATCTTTGAAATGCACATCATGCTCAAAACAAGGAATAAAACATTCAAATTACAAAAAACACATGAGGTGAACGTCTCACGCCTCCGTGAGACATATGATTTGAGGCGTCTGCCTCACAAAAAAAGCACCTGACATAGCGCCTTGAGGCACAGGTGCTATGCCTCAGGTTGAAGCGCGCCTCAAGACTGCCTTTTTAAAACCATGCCAGGGACTAGAAGAAAAAGTTTAATGTGGTTTTGTCGACAACTACCCATATGGAAGTATGATAGTAAAGGGTTTGGACCAACCTGAAATTCAATAAATTGTCCCTTTACAAATCGCAGGACTAGACTGGATTTTCCAGCTCCAGAATCTCCGAGAAGCACCTTAGGTAAAAATAAATTTCACACAAGTTAGCAACACGAAAAGTGAAGGCAAGAAACAAGAGATGAGCAATAAAGGTAAATCTTGTTACTCAAACCTCTGAAAGAAACGGTAATGCCAACTGTTACAGTATGAAAAACAGGTCGATATTCAAATAAATCGTCATTGACTTACCAAAAAGGCCATAGAATCCAATTAATCACTAGGAAATTTTTCATTGGTTTCTCAAAGAGAGAGTATTGTATAACCTAATCTATGAACATAATAATTTTAAGACTCAATTTTCTTTTGCCCTCACAAAAACAATTGAATCAGCAAACAAGGATAAACCATTCATGATAATTTTATGGTGCACACACATGAACTACTTCATCACCAAGACAGGTATTATAAAACAAATACTCACTTTTCCTCAAATGACTAACTTGGTCTCATTTTCAACATGAAATGGATACTTTCTCACCAATGTATTTTTTATTGCATAAAACTTCATTCTCAGATTAATAAGATACAACACATCTGAAACTGTACATTTGACTGCAAAATTCAGACCAAATCATTTCAACTGGAAATGAGGGGTAATTCTTTTAGTACATTTAGGCTACGCTTGGCGTACTAGATTAGGCCATATAAGGAATTTAGTACAAAATTATAATATACAGTATTAAGTACATTGTATTATGGTAGATTAGGATGGATGGTATTCTTTAATTTTGAATTCAAAATTAAGTCATTTTCCCTATCAACCGTGTCATAAAATGCACAGGTTGAAGGTGGGTTTAGGACAGATTAGAAAAGATATAATAATTGACTTTCTTTTGAACGTAAAATAAAAGAATATTAATAATATTCAATTTAATCCACCATAATAGCATCTATGTACCAATATCCAAATAAATTCTTTATATGCTCGCCAAACACTACCCCATTGTCTCTCGCTAGCGTAAAACAAACCTAGATAGTTTAAGAGAAATATTTAATGGTCATTAGTTGTGTTTTAGTACGATGATTGAATCCGCAATTTAATGATCTTTTTCACTCTCCTTCTCCCGTATAAGCCCCTACCCTATCATTCTCTCAAGCTTACTATCAACAGAACTATTAACCCAAATGCGATCACACAAAATTAGACATAAAATAGAAATAATTCAACAAACGCGAACAGCTACCCATAAACACCGCGAAATTGACATGAATCGCCAGGAATTTGCAAAACTAAGGATTATTAAGAGTTAAATACAAACAACGAATGCAAAATTTACCACAAAATACCTAAAAATAGAGAAGCAAAATTGAGGTTAAAAAATATCATAATTTTGAAGAATAATAACACATCAACGGCGAGAAATTAAAGCAGAACCAGATTAACAACCACGTAAAAGAAACGCAAATGATTATATAGGAAGCGAAGATAAAGAAAAAAAACAGATCCAAGAAAGTACGAACCAGCTTGGAGTTGATGTTCTTGTTTCCGCTAGAGGCCATGGGTTCTCAATTCAATAAAATTCAAACACAAATCAACAGAAAGATTGTTTTGTATGGTATACTACGAGAGAATTACGAGGGGGAAGAGTTTTATTTCAGCTATAAATTTCGTACGCGTCAAAAGGAAAGGAAAATTCCTGCAAAGTTTTCTTGCCCCGGCTTTTAAGACTGAGATTGGGCCAAAGTTGATATACTTGGCACTTCATTTGGGGGCCCGGAAATTGGAGCTAACTTAGGCTTAAAAGACCAGGCCCAATTAGCTGGGTCAGTTTTAATTGGGTCTCATGCTCTCCCTACTTCCTCAAACTCCCAACAATCTAATATTTCCTTTTTTCCTCAAAAATCCCATTAATTATGGGGAAATTACTAGGGCTGTTTTTAAAGTTTGTATTTCATAAATCAAATTTTAAGTTTCATCTTTCATAATTTAGGTTATAGTTAGTTATTAACATTTATTAAATAAATATATTATTAATAATTAATCACTAATTACACCAATTTATTCTCCACAACCCATAGGCACCAATAGCAATAGCCAAAAAAATAAAAAATAAATAAAAACTTGTGACGAATTAACTTGATAATTTGAACTATGAAATAAGTTATGACTTGTAAAATTTGTGATTTGTGAATGAGAAATAAAACATGACCTACTAATTTAATAATTTGTAATCATGAAATAAGTTGTGACATATAAAATTCATGATTTATGATTGAGAAATAATATATTACCTATTAATTTGATAATTTGCGACCGATAAATAAATTGTGACCTATAAAATTTGTGATATATATCTATAACGTTCTATGATTGTAACTATGATAATAAATTGTATAATATTGTGATATTAATATATTTAATTAATAAAGTACTTTCAATTATATATTTAGTTAATATATTTTAATTATGACCTAATTTTTGAAACTTTAAAAGAACTTTCTTAATTTTGAAATTGTATCTCTTAACTACCTTAAATATGTAATCTTTCCTCCCATTATTTTAGAAGTAAAGGTCTGTTTGGTTTTGTTCTAGTTTTCTGTTTTCAATTTTGAGTTCATCTCCAGTTTATTTTGATGATCTATTTTAAGGTTTCTAGAAGTACGTTTAGTTTGTCATTCTGAAAAACAGTTTTTCAAAACAGAAAACTAGAAAACTCGATTGATTTGAATTTTTGAGAAATTGTGTCATGACATTTTATTTCATGAAATTTGATATTTCAAGTGAAACTTGATGTTGGAAGGTAGAGCTGAACAACGAAATCGTCAGATCAAATCAAAACTATTTTTTTTTAAATCGTTGGTTTTGTTTGATATGGATCCGTCAATATTTTGATTTTGAACCAAACAAAATCACTTTGAAGGGGTTCTGTTTAAATTTCAATATTTGCAAACCGTTTCAAAACCATCAAATCGTTTACTGAAGAATTTAAAAATAATTTATCCAACCCTATTAAAATTAAATACGTCCCAATTAAAAAATACATTCATATTGGACACAATTCAATTAAACTCAATACCTAAATAAACAATTATTCATTACAATTCATTAATTAAATTATACACAAATACCCATCAGTCATCACAATCGTGAATGCAAAATCCTCAAATTAAATGAAATTTTAACTACTGCTGCTGAACTATATTCATCGATTGTCCATCACAATTAAGTGGATAAATAAATTTAGATTTTAATTCAAACTTATATATTTCTTCTCTTTATATTAATAATTTTCTTGAATTTCGACTAAATTTCCTAGTAAGTTAATCCAAAATTATTGAAAGTTGTATTGTTTTGTTCTAATATATGCTGGGTTCCCTTAAATTTTTAGCAGACATCAATTTTTGTTTATTTGCTTCTCAATTTCATGGTCATGTCACTTAATTAATTATTTACATTTTAACTCAATTAATTACATAAATTATCGTTTTGAATATTTGAGCAATGAGTCTTTCATTGTATTACTTTAATGAAAATTGAATAAAAATAAATATAAAATTGTCCTCAAATTGCTAAAGATGTGTTAGCTAATCAAATATTTACAATTATTTATGAGTTTGCATTCCCTACTAATGTTTGTTAGCCCAAGAATAACTAATCAAGAAGGGGGTGAATTGGTTTATGAGACTTTTTCGAAAAATTAATCTAAATTCAAGCAAATAAAGAATATATAGATTAATTCAAATAATAAGCACAAGTATAATATTAGAATTAATTATACAAATTCGATAACTTAATTAAAGTATGAATATTACACAATATAAATAGCAATTTAAAGTAAAGTGCAATAATGTAAAGATAACAAACCGATTTAATAGGGTTCGATACACAAAGTATTCTACGTGCCCGTTACCAAACTCTCCATCACGAGTAAGGCCAATTTTACTATAATAGTAACTTATAACAAGGAGTACCGATCCTTTACAATATTGAGCTTTCCAGGACCTCAATACGACACACACTATTGAGTTTTACGGGACCTCAATATGACCCACACGGTGACTTACAACAAGGCGCACCAATCCCTATACAATGTTGATCTTTAAGGGATTTCAACACGACCTACAATTCAAATGAATTTTACAATTGAAATCTTCTCTTCTCAATGAATGATATATTTAAAGTTGAGAACAAGAAGAGAAGAGTCAAATACTTCAATAAACTTTGATAAATGATAGATGA
>CAIGRN010116013.1:0-19146 GCA_903798345.1 Fraxinus anomala
AAACAACCTGTCGCTCGAGCGAAAACTCGGCGACAGGCGAGCGATGGCCTCTCGCTCGAGCGAGAGCCGGGCGACAAGCGAGATACAGTCATTTTATTTTGGTCGCTCGAGCAGTGTCCAGGCGATAGGCTAGCGAAAATGTGACGTCGTGTTTCTCCTATTTCCATGCTTAAACTCTAGACCTCATAATTCAATTTATACAAATTGTACCTTAGGTCCTTGATTTTTACAACACGTTACAAATCAGTCATTTTGTCAACAGAATCGCCAACACTAAAAACCTAACAATATGTCGTTCCATTATACTTTGTAACAAGCAAGCATACAAGTAAATGTGACCTCATACGGATTGATAAATCTATTTTTTTTAATTTTAATTTTTTTTATATTAATCGAGCAAGGTTTAGGTTTTAGTCACATTCTTCTAAAATTGGGGTTGTGGGGGCTCACAAGCCTTTTTTTTTGGTTCAACTTATGAGTAAAAATGATTCCTTACAGATCACTCACTCACTCATTCGTATTGGAAGGTATTCCTTTATGGGGTGCACGTGATTCTTTACTCATCTTTTTTTCTTTTCATCCAATCCAGATAGTGTGCAGCAAGCATGAATATATGCTCTATACATTTCTTTTTAATCATCTTTCTAATGTCGAGCTTTCTTAGAGTTCATGTTTGGCTGAGCTTAAAAATTTACTTATAAGTAAATAAGTTCTAAACTAAATAAATTTTTGGGGAGGAGGCAAGGTAGGATGTTCTATTTGATTTTCTATTTTTATTTTAGTAAAGACTCCATTTTTTAGGAGTGGTTAATCATTAGTCTGATTGATTAATGTGGAAGTGAAGATAGAGCATCAACTCACTTGCAATGGATGTTATATACCCTTGTCCCTCGATACGACCCCGCTAGACATTGGTTTAACATTGATGTTAATCAGATCGTGCCTGAATCGACCGGTCTTAAAATATTTCAGGCACCTCAATGTCACAACGCTGTGCAGGCTTCAAAGCGTCCAGCATCCTAATGCCAACTGGTCAATGCATATACTTGTCGGGACACCTCGAACCCCCTTACATTTCAAATATTGTGGTATCTCAGGTCGAGGAAATTCGGGTGGATAGGCTGACATATGTGAACACTGAATTCTATTACCTAAGCAGAAAAGATTAGAGAAAGAAGCCAAATGGCTCTTGGCATTTACTTCACACGCACATTTATAGATTTGCAAGATTATACAGATAACTAATTTGAAACTGAAAGTGTAGTTCCAGAGTATAAAAAAGTTTGGTGCAGCTCCAGGAAAATATGTAGAGAAAACGTAACAAAAATTTCCTTAGCAGGCAGTACTAAAATTTTAATTTTTGTACAAAACATCAGGGGATGCTACCAAAATGAGATTGATTTCCTGCCAGTCTATGATTTCCCATTTATTTTATCATTATTATCATGATTGACGTTTTCACTTTCACCGTTAACAGCTCAAGGCCTCGTATTTTACAGAAATTGGACTACTAAACCCGGTCTGAGAAAGCAGATTCCCGACAACTGATTCTCTGCAAAACCCACCTTGAAACACTGATGGTGGTGGAGTTGTTATGGTGGCCTTGTTTTCAACCCGATTGTTACTACTACAATTATGCAGATTAGGGGTGGCCTTTGGAACGGCTGCAGAGGAGGATTGCTCAAGAGCGTGTTGAGATTGCACGACAGCCTGTGCCACTTGCAAGGCAGCCGTGGCCTTCTTTCTTTCCTTCTCACACGCTTGTTCATCCAAAATGGTTGACATTACACTTGTATAAGCCCTCTGAATCAATCTATACAGCAGCAATGCTGACATTTTCGCTCGATCCCTAACTGAATCAATATCCCCCTCATCAACCAACTCACATCGTTCAATGAAACTCGATGACTTATCAGGCTTGTGTCTTAGGTTCAACAACAAATGTGCTCGTTCCAATTCTGATCTCGAACAACCCCTTCTTAAACCAATTAACGCATAATAATCTACATTCCAAGTTTCACCAGCAGCGACCCTTTGCTTCAATTGTTGGATTTTCGCAGCTAAAGAACACAACTTCCCTGGAATTTCCCTGTACAGAACATTTTGACGTTTCCACGCCGGTCCAGGCAATTTCCTATCGCGCAACATTGAGTTGTACAATAGTTTCAAGTGCTCCAGATCGTGAAGACTATCTGGTAAACAACTTATTGTTTCAAATAAGGTCGCTCTGATTGTAAGTGCCTCCAATCGAGAGGGATCCAATGCTAAGGTTCGATTACAGTCCGCTATTGCCTCTGCTATTCGACCCGTGGATTGATAAGCCAAGGCTCGATGCATATAGCAATCGGCCAAGAATCCCTGCGGGGCTCCACGGCGGCCATCAACAATTTTGGAGAAATGTCTAATGGCTTCGGAATAGAGCCCAGCATCAAGGGCAGCCATTGCGGCTGTATTGCGGCGAATGAGAAGCTTAATGTGACTGAGTAGTTGAGAAATTCTTTCACTCTCTGATTTATGAAGTGTTTGGGACTGATTTTTATCGCCAGAAAGCGGAAATCTATTAAACGAAAAGCTGTCCTCCGACCAGCAAATGCTTTCACGGCGGAATGCGGCGGTGGCGAGGCGTTTTCCGGTCTGGAGGAGCACCATTGCATCCTCCATTAAGCCTAAATGGCAACAGGCTTGTCCCAAAACCAAGTACCTGCAAGGAAAATTTTGACAAAACGGAATCAGTTTCGACTCGTTCCATGGCTCCACCCAGTCAAATCGTTGAATATTCGAGACGAAGAGGAGTATTAATTCAAGTTGCAAACATATTTTGACTTTTTAATATATATTAATCAGGATAGGATTAGGTAAATTGCATCCATTGCTGGCAGTGGTTTCGCGTAATCTACAAGCCATTGTCTTAACTCGAAGATATTGAAATGGTCAAATTACCTCCATTCCCCTTCTTTATCGCCATTTTTACAGAGGCCAGCCATGACTTTCTTTTTCAAATCCGACAGAGAAAAGCACTTAAACACCGGCTCATCACGACCCAGTGAGTCAGAAAGAAGCTTGACTCGCTCTCTCGACAGCTGAGTGGACGAGTTATCTGACCACCTGGATGACGACTCATCATCAGAAGCCACCATTTTCAGGCTCGGAATGTAATCCTGTAACATATCGGCAACTTCCTTAAACCGCCTGAGATAAAGCAAACACCGGGCCTTGAGCTCTAACGCCACCTCCATACGCGGCGAAAGAGCCAACGCCGCCTCTAGAAGCCGTAAAGCCGCCGTAATCTCGCTTTGCTCTTGCGTTGCAATCAACATTTTTGCCTCCCTCACATATCGCTCCACCATCTGCATTAATTAATTAACGGGTCAGTACAAGTGTAAACACGAATGAAAGTGAATGAATTCAATATTAAACATGAGCAATCCGATTTCATGATTGCTGGGTTTGAAGTACCTTTTTATTGGTAAGCCACCAGTGCTTCTTTTCTCCAACGGCAAGAGATGGAGATGCGGCCATTGTTGCTTGATCAACCATTACATCAAATGATCTTTATTTTGGTTTTATAGATGGGTTTGTAGGGAATTGAAGAGTGAGAGAGACGACGATGACAACGAAGAAGAAGAAGAGGCTTAGGGCTTTAAACAACCAATGCCTGCCAGCTTTGACCTCAGAGAATCAAAGCTGGCACCACATTCTGTCTCTTATCTCTCTCTAGATTATGAAGAGATCTATTGGACGAACTATTCAAAATTTATTTTCAACTACACGTTTTTTTAATAAAATAATATTAAACATAAATCAAAAAAAAAAATTCATTTTTAATTACACAATCTTCAAAAACCACTATTCAAAAAGGCATTTTTTTTATCAAAATGAGACTCGAATAAGGGATCAATACAATAATGTTACGTAACCTCATTGGAATTGCAACTCCAACATAGATAGCGACAGTCAATATAGAACTAAATAACATTACTCTTTCACGTATGATCATTAAAATATGTGTGTTGACCTATTTACAATAAAGTTTAATAATGTTATTGTCACTAACATCTCTCGTAGCATCATCCACTATAGATCAAACTTTGGTTGTTAAATCTTGATTTCGACTCATCAGGATGGTTTCAAATCATGAAATTATAGATCTTCGATATAAAACATGATATGTCATTTATTAGGCTGATAGAGTGACCGATTATGCAGTAATTTGACTTCAATGACTAAATGGGTCAGAAAATTACTTTCAACCTGTTTCATCTTCATTTTTCTCAAAATATTTTTTTTCTCTTCTTTGTCAACTATATATTTTTTAATAAAATAATATTACATGCAACTCGAAAAATTTTCCTTCATTTTTAATCACACATTCTTCATCAATCCACTATTCAAAAACACATTCTATATTAAAAATGAGGGTCAAACAGACCCTTTATTGACCAATTTGAAATTTTTCCTGAACTTTAGAGACTATCATAAAAATTAACTCCGGGCAAAATTACATTTGATCTTGTTCGATTCGATGCAATTCAATTTATGCATATAAACTCGTGTTTATTACAACTAATGAAATGATGAATAACATTAATTTGTTTTTTATCATTTGAAACTTCTAGCCAAATTAAATGATCAAATATACATTAATAAATATATTAATTATTACAACACATATATAATAAATGAAAATAGTAGCTCAATATGTAAGTAATTATTTTATAAATAATTAATAAAATATGCTAATATGATCTGAGCAGTAAAAATTTTTGTTTGAAGGCAGTTGTACCTTTAGTACAGTATTATAATGAACTTTGGTAGTTCATTTATAATTTATTTCTCTCAAGAGTATTGCCATGCCATGTTCTTCTCTCCAATTTGGAGTCCAGCTCTTAATATTCCTGGCCCTAATTTTAAATCTTGATAATTGTTTCAAATTTTGAAAGTCTGTTCTCTTTTAGTAACTTGATTGGGATAAATTGAGGACGTTGCACATTATTTATGGGTAAGTCCAGCTAAGTAAAATTACGTAGAATTTGCCCTGATTAATATGTCGATAAATAAACATCTTGTATATTTCTTTTTCTTTTTTTCATTAAAAAAAAATACTTGTCCACTTATTGAATTAAACGAGACTCTACCAAATACGAGGGATAAGGCCCTGTTTGGTAGGATTCTTGAAAATTCAAAAGTTGCTTATTAGATTTAGAAGTATTTTTAAATATGTTTGAATAATTTTTTTCAAAATATTTCATTTTACTTGAAAAGATCGTGCAGAAAGTTAATCGCAATATGACTTTTTCAAGAAACTCTTTTATAAAAACAGAAATCCTTCTAAATGAGTAGAAAGTAAAAAAAAAGGTGGTGTCTTTTGTTACAAATTAATTAGCTACTTGCATCTCGATGAAGCAAGGTGCAAATGGAAATTCACAAGAATCATGCCTTGTTTTGTCTTTTGGGGGATTGATCAAGATCAATGAATTCATGAGGGTAGTTAGCCATATGGGTTTGTCTTAAAGGCTCTTCTAGGCTCCCTTTCCGTGGTACACACAACACCATACCGCTAAATGCACTCGATGTGTTACCACCTTGCCATGCCCCCCATCAATGTCCACGTCAGAAAAGTCTCTAGGTGGACAATTTTGTGTACCCAACCAGTCTCTTACACTTTGCATTGTGTAAATTGCAATACTTTGAAAATAAATAATGTTATCTAACATCAGTTTGGAAATAAGTTCGATTAAATGAATCATGTGATATTGTATTCAAATGAACCTATCATTTAGTGTCGTGCAGTTGTCACTTAAATTGGTGTTTGATACTGGTGGTACTGAATAGCCATACTCTTTGAAAATGTAATGTTATATAGCATCATCTGCTAAAACACTATCATGTATGGTAGCCTTTAAAAATGAGCAAAGTTTGTCTCAACTTTCATTATAGTGGTACATTCAATTTTTAATGGCGGAAATGTCAAGATCTTTGTTAATTTTCTAGTTATCTTCTTAAGAAAAATATTGCACATCTAGGCACCGATAGAAGTTGGAAAGTAAAATAAACTTGATAAAGTTTAACATGTGAAGACCGTGTGACGATTTAACAAAGCTTCTGATGGTTTTCATCATTGAATCGAGTGCACAATTATAACTAGTAAAATAAAATTGAAAAGATAAGAAAGTAGTAGCTAAGCAATAATAGCGTATTAATTTGTGTAGCATTATTGCTTCAATGATTTATGCATAACCTAGGAGGACCAAATTATTTTTGATGGTGATGAAATTAAATGCAGACAGAATTTAAGAGCTGGTACTCTCAAATAATTCAGGAGGCAATATATTGGACCAAACATGTGCAGTACCCCCCCATACTTTGGCTTGTACTTAAACTGAATTAGTAATTATTAATTGGATTTCCATTTTGGAAGTTGGCATTGACAATTTCGAAACTCACAGCATGACGCGTGAAAATGTCATACCAAGTAAGATGGTCACTCGGTTGATCAAATTCAACTTAAAATTCAACTGCCGTTTGAATTTTAGTAAAATGTGCGATTGGAAATCAGCGTAGAGAAAAGTAATTTTCGAATAAGGGCAAAATATATTTATTTCATGATTGGATTAGGAGCACAAATTAGAATAATTTAAGGAATGAAAATAGAATTCATTCCAAATACTTAGAGATAGTTTTATATAATATATGTACTTTGGATACCTGATGTTGAGTAGTTTAATATTGCTTTTGAATGTGTTAAATTCCTAACAAACTCATTAATTAACTAGGCAATGCAGTTCTGAAATCACTGGCATATATGTATTTTTTATATCGATAATAATTGGATAATAATAGAAATTTAACATTGTTGAGGCTGGAACCCTTGATATGTGATGCGCTCCCCAAATTTGGCTGAAGTTGCATTATGCTTAAACACGTTTTTTTGAGTTGCAACGTTTTTATAAAATTGTGGAACGTGTTCATATCCTGACCCTTGATCTTTGGCATCATTGATGGAGAGATATATACATGCACAGTACCATTTCATTTGGTACTAATTCACCTTCTGACTTCTGGATTTTCTGGGAGAGAGTTTCTTTCCTTTTTCTTCTCACGTTAGGATTCGATATATGATTTTCTTTTCTCTTGAAAATTCATATGAAATTGAGATCAGTGTACTTTTAGCTTCTGAAATATGTATGTATTTGAGTGATTACTGTAAAAATAAGGGGTTTTTTATAATTGTAGTTTTCAGAAGGCGAATTGAAGTTTCTTGAGTGAATCTTTGTAGTTCTGCAGTTTATTGTTGAAGAGATAAGTATCTTGTACTTCTCTCTTACGTTGGAAGAAATGGTCTCTAACTTTTGTTGTCATTTTTGGACTATATAATGCAATCGAGCGAATATCCAATTTATTGGATGCTTAACGGAAAATGTAGGCGTTAGAAGTGGTAATCGAACCTTCGGGATTTAGGTCGAAATAAATTTCTTGTGTTCGATCTGTTATTTTCTGCAATTTACTTTCTAGTCGATTGTGTTTTTAATATCGTGTTATTTGAGCTTTTCAAACATTATTTTATTAAATTGAGGTTATTTACATACTCGAATCACCTTCTAATTCTCGCCCACCATTCGACAAGAGAGTCCTTATCGCTACTCGAGGACATCTAAGGAAGAAAAATTGAACACAAGAAAAGCAAATTTCCTTGGAGAACGACAAGAGATTGAAGCCCTCAAGCTTTGTGTGCACGACGCCATTTCCAAATACGAGGAAACTATTGGTTTTGAAAACTACATGGAAACATATGGTGCAAAGTGATGCTCAATCGCTAGAGCTTCGATTCTCGAAAAAAGGTAAAACTATCTCAATCTACTCTAACGACAAGTTCAATATATCGCTAAACAGTTAATGCTGAATTACGTAAATTTTGTTTTCTAATTCTTTATTTCAACGCTGCGTCTATGCACGTGAGAGATTTTAAATGGTTGAAATGTTTATGACAAGATCCATGCTTGAAGGGAATAAAGATGGTGGGGTCTCTTAAGACAAACTATTAATTTGTAATAAATTCCTAATACAATGAGATTAATTTTAATTACTTTCTTATACATAATAATAAAAATAAATTATAATATAGGGACGCTCCCATTCTCTAAACATGCTAGTGCACAAGGAGGCGATGCATGATGTGACAACTAAAGATTCTCTTATCAAATAACCCGTGAAGATAAGGTTTTTAGTTTCTCTATTAATTAAGCAATTAATTGCTCAATATAAATATTCGTGACTCGATGGCTTGGATATTTATAGGGAGGCAAATCAGGCAATGCAGCAATAGGGTAGTGAAATTTCAAGTGGAGATGATGGCTTACGTCGGAAACTATTGTGCCGTTAAATTTGGTGATAGACACGATTTACTTTTGACATATTAAATTAAAATGTATTGATCTCTTGTTTTATGGTCATTAATTTGAAAAAATAGAGTTTTAAACAATGATTTTTTTGGAGGACGTGTGGTTAAAAAGTAGGAAAAAATTTTGGATTTACATACAAAATAGTTTATTTTGTAAATGTGTGATTAATCTCCTCATTTCCCTATTAGCATTTTGAAAGTGAATATAAGAATTAAAAATTTTTGTTTTAATGAAAGACAAAAATGGGCTAAAAATTATGCATAAAACTAGAGGGAATACTTATTACTAAGTGGATAATATTAGTGTAGATTAAGATAAATAAAATTTATTAAATTTTCATTCAAAGAATACTATTTGTATTATGTTTATATAAAGCAATTTAGTCCCTAACCTTTAGCCCAAACTAGCAAACATTTTGATTTTGATAAGTTCAGTACTTGTACTATTTCTTTTCGTGATATTTAAAAATTAAAAATTTTAATTAGTGACTTTATATTCAATGAATTAACACAATAGTTTTATTCATTTTTTACGTGTGTTTCTTAGTTAAATGAAACAGCCCCAGACTTTTAGGGGTTGTTCTCTTCGTGATTCAGTTTTGTGTTTTTAGTTTTGAATTTATTTTGTGTTTTGAGTGTCCATTTTGAAATTGTTGAAAACGTGTTCTCTTTGCCATTTTTAAAAATTATTTTGAAAAATAAAAAAAAATCCCAAAATGCATTTACTCTCTCTCTCTCTCTCTCTCTCTCTCTATAACATGTCGGAACCCCATCCTCCTGCCACCATCTTCATCGTGGACCACCACCAATAGACTGTCCACCTTCGGGCGACTCAGAAACAGCCCTCAATTTAGTCCAAACAACAATTAATCGAAATGAGGGTCGCGATCCCATTTCGCGTAGTCTGAAGAAATCTGTGATTTCGACGTGTCCGTTCAACCTATGGTTGCGAACCACATGGGTCACCTTCCTCTCCCTTTGGCGCACTTAACCCAACCATGAGTCAAGCCCAATTTCAACCACAGCTCGTTTGTTTTATAGGTGAACTTAGGGTTGAAAACTGAAAATTTGTGGTGGTGGTGACTGTGGTTGGTGTTGGTGGTGGCACCATGTGGGGGCGATTTTTGTGGTGGTGGCTGTGGTTAGTGATCTGACGGTTGTGTGGTGGTGGTGTATTGTGTGGTAAAGATTTTTGTGGTGGTTCTGGTGACGGTAATGTTGGTGTTGGTTGGGCGGTGTTGTGGTTGTGGTGGTGGCTTAGGCGATGGTGGTGGTGGTGGTGGTGGTGGTAGTTGGGATGGTGCCAAGGTAGCTGAGGCGGCGATTGGTGGTGTTTTGCAGGCGGCGATTAGTGGTGGTTGAGGGTGATAGTAACAAAAAATAATGAAAATGCGTTTTGTAAATTTTGGACACTCAATTTTCGATTTTCATTTTTCATTTTTGTGTTTATTTCTATTTTGTGTTTTGATGGTCTATTTTAACATTTTTAAAAACTTGTTTGATTTATCATTTTGCAAAATTATTTCTCGAAACGGAAAACTAGAATACATTTGAAATTTTGAAAAATTATTTTATTATATTTTTCATTAAATTTGATTATTTAGTAAAAAAAGAACAATTTTACGATAATATATTATCAAGTATTATATACACTTTAAAGTTGGTGAATCTTATAATATTTTTCCTATTAGAAATAAAATTAAAAAAATAATAAATTAATATCTAAATATAGAAAATAAAAAATAAAAACTAATACGTGGACATCAAATATATATATTTTTTTGTTATCATTTATTTTTTTAAAATTTTTTATGTAAATAATCATTAAAAGATAGCAATATTTTTATTTTTTATAATTTTTATTTTTTTAGAAATTTTTATAATTTTTACTTTCAGAATTTTAATATTAATATTTTACCTTTTATAACTTTAGATTCAACAAACCCTTTTTAGATCCACCACCGATCCAACAAAAACCACCGCACCAACAAAACCATCGTCAAATCACGACACAGCGCACAAACGCATTATCATTGCACTGCACCGCCGCTGCTACAATAGCGATCGCGAACCATCGACCACCACAAATCGCCAGAGAAACACCACAAACCGCTAAAACACCATAATCGGAGATCGGGTACAGATCGTAGAGAACCGGAGGCTTCGATGCCACGCCTCAACGCTGCGCGTAGTGGTGCGGCCCTATGGGGCTGGATTGGTGCAGATCGCCGCAGCTGCTGTGCCTCTGTGAGCAGAGGTTCCAATGTCGAGCCTATCGTGTTGCTTCATGCAGCGCCACTTGGTGCGGCACAACGCGGCAGTGTTGCGAGGGAGGAGAGCTGCGCCATCGGAAGGGATGGCGGCACCGTGAGTGGCGGTAGAGAGAATGTGAAGAAAGAAGATGAAGAGAGGGAGAAGAGAGTGGAAATGGTTTTAGGATTTGGGAAGTAATTGAATTGGGATTATGGGGGGTGAGTGGGGTGGATTAGTTTAATTTTATATTATTATTATTATTATGAATACTTAAAATTTTAATTAAATCTGATATTTGAAAAAAAAACTTATAATTTTTAATTATGAATTGAGATCTTGAAAAAACTTAGTCTACGTAACTTTCACTTCTTTTTATAGTATATCTATGTTTAAAATGTGCTATATGGGCAAATAATGCAGTTAAGTTTGTTGAAACAAACAAATTTGATGAAAACTTTATAGATATTTTATTTTGGTATCTGACCACATAAGAGATGTAGGTTCAACTTTCAAGTTTGGGCATCGCCAATTGATAAAACTATGCACAAATTAAACCTTTAATAATAAATAAACATGACTTGAATATGAGACACGTGCTAAAGATAATATTTGAATTAAAAAAAAAAGTTTCCTCTTTAATATTGTAAACAAGGATGACAAAAAGAACCAAATAACCTGAGCCTCATGGTGTCTCACTTAACAAAGGCAGCGGGGCGATTTTAGAGCAAAATTTGCTGGCCCAGGCCAAGACGAGAAATCTCTTATTATCCGTCCTAGTTGTTTAAGTACTTAGAAAAAGAAATAAATTTTTTTTTAAAATCATCCCAGATTAATATTCCCAAATTCAAACTAATTACCCAAAGCTCATTAAACAAATTCTCAAAACCACCCAAGTACTCCTAGAGGCTAGAATTTATAGAAAAAAATTAAAATATGTATAGAGAGAGTAAATGGGGCAAAGGTTACCCCTCCCATTGCCATCCTTAACGATAAACTTTTTAGACGATAGGTGTAATAGCATAAACAAAGAATATTTAAAGAATCGGTCTTACGCTAAGTATGATTGGAATATTGATAAAAGATTTTCTAATGTGCATATTGATATCAAACTTGTACAAGTAGTTTAATTCGATTACCAATTCAAAAACCTTTTCAATATGAAAACCCTTGAAAAGTCACAAGTGAAATGTACTAAATGAATATTTTATGAGAAAAGTAAAGTACGAGCGAAAAGCCTTATATCGATTAGACAAGCATATGTCATTGACTTGTATACCTTCTTCGAACTCTAAAACTCAACCGAGAAAAAATAAATAAATCATATCCTTGGATAATGTTGAAAATTGATTCAATTATTTAAGTAGAATTCATTAGCCGATTACGGAGTTCGAAGGCCGGATATGATCTATTCCGCAAGTACATTATCATGATTTATTTAGTTTCTCGAATTAATTGTATGTGATGAGAAATTAAGACCTTACGCGAGTTGGATTAAGACATGGAAATTGTTGGATATCGAAAGTAGAATATGTTGGAATTTTCTAGAATCTGGTTAGGACTAAAAAGTCAAGTTTCAAACAGAGAGTTCATAAGTTATGCATATATCATTATAGTCCATAAATTATTCCACACTCATTAGAGTCTAGTTTTAAAAAAAGAGTTCAAAATATTAGTAAGTTCGTTGACCTACGTTATTTGAAATGCTTTTATTGCAAAATGTGGTCATTATATCTTAAAAGATGAGTACCAAAAATTGTTCGCACATATACGAAGAGAGATAGTCAAACTCTTCTTCTATCAAAATTACATTTCTTCTTTCTATATTTCTTGATTTCGCTAAGATATCATCCAATTTTTATGTTAATAGTCTATATGTAATTATGCACCAATATTTTACAAACACAAATTCTAGACTATTACTCAATAACAACACACACGTGGTAGTAATAATAATAATAATTAGATCCTGAGAATACATAGACAACGCACATGAAGAATACAGAATTTCATGGTTCGTGGCTGTGCCGCCGCTTGTTCTACAAACATGATCTTCAAAACAGCGAACGGCGGATTTTGGCTTTGATGGTCTTTTCCATGATTGTATCCAAGCTTGGCTTCCTCCCTGTCCCTGATAATCGCCGCCTCAAGAATTCAGGCATTTCCTCCAAAATTTCACAGAAATATTCTGATTTTGATTGCTCAACTTTTTTTTTAAGGATTTTAATCGAACATGTAGGATTATATGTAAAATATTGTGTATTAAATTAAAGGTTGTCAATTTTGATTAAATTCGTTTAAAGTGATCTAATAAGGTTTCGATATTTTGGGATTTGAAGCATCCAATTAAAGTATGAGCTTATATGTGTAGAGACCTAGCATGTTCTTAATTTCATGATGTGCCGAATTAAGTCAATGAGTCGTTAGTATAAATATACGATTATGGTTCCTCGGATCACATGTTCTGGTCATTCTATTTTGATTCCTATCTTCAGAGATAAATAAAGGAATAACGTGTTGATCTGGAAGACTAAAATCGCAAGACTTATTCATTGCGATTACCATATCTGATTCAGGTACGTTTTCCGCTTCAATTCTCAAGTTTTTGATGATCCAACATGAACGATTCTTATGACAGTAAAAAATTATTATTTTCATCCAACATTTTTTTAATTTTTTCCCTACCAAAGACTTATTCTTCGTATTCGTCAAATTGTCGTCGTGTCACACACCGCCACCTGCCGGACAAATTCTAACTAACAAAGGGAGAAACCCTGATGAAGATAAAAGGGACTTAGATTTCAGAAAAGAATTTGCATTTTCCAAAACCCTGCGGGCTTCTTCTGAAGACAATGCTGCTGGTTTGCCTCTCTTGACCGGAAGCATTGAATAAACCTTTTTCGTCTCAAGTTTCTTATCCGCCGGCAATGGTGTCGGCTTATTTCCGTTCATCACCGGCTGGAATTCAACCACCACCTGTTGTGGATGCTCCAGCATGAACTCTACGACTGTTATAGGTTCGTCGTACTGGAAAACCTCTCCTGTCGACAAAATGACTTTTCCGGGGCATTCAATAACTTTTCGGGATAAAATTCCCCATCAGAGAAATTAAGCTCTGTAGATTAAAGTTAATTTTTTAATAAATATTGATGAAATATATAGTTAGAAAGTTGAGAATTCCATGATTAAAATTATTTATTAATTTTCACTTAAAATTATAATTTAATTATAATCTACACCAAACAAGACCAACTTTTTCCTCCTTTGATCACATACAGCACCACCCGTAACGAAGTTTATTAGATCTTCTATTTGTCGGTTATCATAATAATTCGTAAATCATATTCTTTCTTTATTTCTTTATTTTTCAAATGTAGAGACAAATTACGTGGAACACAGAGACATAAGAGTACTAAGTTGACTTTCATTAAAATTATAATTTTTTTTATCAATCATATATTTTTTAATAAAATTATATTACACGTAAATTTAATTTTTTTTCCTTTTTAATCACCCATTCTTTAAAAAAATATTATTTCAAAAATTATAAAGGGCTAAATTGTACCTAATAAAATCAATGAAGAGGAACCATTCAATTGTGATATAAATCTATAATAGTATCATCAAATTAGCTTGCATCCAATAAAAGGTGTATAATAAATAAATAATTTATACAAATTATATCCACAAACTTGCCAAATGAGAAATTTACAAGACAAAGCTTGAATAGGTCTCGAACCTCCGCGTGGAATAAAAAACATTCGGAACCCATCCAAAAATAAAAAATAAAAAATAAAAAAACCCCTCAAATTCCCTCTGAAATTGGTTCTAGAGCAGGTTTCCAAGGTCTTAGCCGTTGATTCGGAATCAATTTTACCGGAGTATCAATTTCCTCATCGGAACTTTCATCCACCACCGGCAGAACCTTGGAATTACGTCGTTTTGCTTTACTTTTAACACCGGTGGAAGCCTTGATCACTGCCATCTCCGATTCCGAGACCTTATTATGAACTCTACGTACAGGAATCAGTACATAAACTTTTCCGGCAGTTAATTCTTCATCCGCTTTCATCGCCGAAAACTGGGAATCAGATCCGGAAATCTCAACGGCCGGCGAAACAACGTGACCTGGTTCTTCAAGCATTAGATCTGCAGCAGTTAAAGGGATCTCAACAATCCGAATATTCCCATGGAGATCAATAATTTTCGCTNAACTGGGAATCAGATCCGGAAATCTCAACGGCCGGCGAAACAACGTGACCTGGTTCTTCAAGCATTAGATCTGCAGCAGTTAAAGGGATCTCAACAATCCGAATATTCCCATGGAGATCAATAATTTTCGCTTTTTGCGATTCGACAGAGCAGCACGAAGTGAGATTCCCCATCAATTTATGCGAAAATTGTAAGTAATTTGGTGAATTCCTTTGCCTTTATTTTCTTGCTTTGATTCACAGTGAAGAGGAGTTGTATTTTATTTTGTATGTCTCTCTCTCTAGTTATCCTTATATATATATTGGGGCGTGGGTGGGGGGAGTCAAGAGAAATGAGAGTGTTGACTGTAAACGTGTTGGACCAAAGCCAAAGTGGTAGTCATACAGTTTAATTTACGCGGATTACTTACTATTTCCTCCCTAAGGCGAGGCCGGGAGAGAGGGTAAGCATGATGTCACTATAATCTGATGGTCTATTTTTTAATATATCACTATCCTCTGATTGTCTATGGGCGTGGCGCCCCGGTTTGAATGTGGCCCTGTTTAGAACGGGCAAAATCTCGAATAGAGCTTTCAAGTAGTTGATGTAGAGCGCAGACATGTGGCCTTATCATCCTTCTCGTTCTAAGTCCCTATTTGGTACACATTATTTTTTTCATTCTCATTTTTTCACTCATTTTCAATCACACATTCTTCAATAAAATAATATTTTGCATCACATGAATAACTTTTCCTTCTTTTTCAATCGCACATTCTCCATCAATTTACTATTTCAAAATACATTCTTCCAAAATAATGTGACTCAAACACACCCTAAATCAGCAATAGTTAAACTTCATTTACATTTATGGTTGACATTTTGGATGGCATCTGTGTCGTGTTGAAAATCTGACAATTGATTGGAATAAATGTAATTAAAATTAATATACAAAAAACTATCAACCCACACAATTCCATCCATGATATCAATTGATGTTCATCTAAAAGACGAGTTATAGTTAAAGTATTCTATTACAGATGATGTGCGGTAAGAGACTAATATACATACAATACTTATGTATACTATCACACTAATTATATCCCAATTCAAGAAAATCAAGAGAAGAACATAAAATCTGAGTAAACCCAAATTATTCTCATTCCAAGCAAAATCAAAAATCAAGAATCATTCACGTTATAAATTCAAACTATCCAACTTTATACTTAAAGTCATCATAACCATCCAATTCATATAATTTCACCATAGTTATCCAACTTCATATAAAATTTCACCATGAACACCCAATTTCATATAACATTTAACCATGACCATCAAACTTCTTTTCACCATTTTCATTAATTTTAAATGGGATAAAACGGTAACTTTGTATTATATATATAAAATAATAAAAATAAAAATAACTTCATTTTAAAAACGTATATTTTAAAATAAGTTTTAGTTTTATTTTAAAGCCTTTTTAAAAATAAGTTTTTTTTTTTTATAAGAAACGTTTTTTTAAATAACTTTTTATTTTATTTTTAAAACGTTTTTTAAATAATTTTTTATTTTTCTAAGTAACTTTATATTAAATTAAGTTTTTATTTTATTTTGTTTTTAAAAAATAAGTTTTTATTTTAAATTTATTTTTTATATATAATGTAAAGTTAACGTTTTACCACTTTTAGAATTAATGAAAATGGTGAAAAGAAATTTGATGGTCATGGTGAAATGTTTTATGAAATTGGGTGGCCGTGGTGAAACTTTATTTGAAATTGGATGGCCATGGTGAAATAAAATAAATTTGATTGTTATGGTGATACTATGTATAAAATTGGATGATCATGGTGAAACAAAATTAAATTGAGTGATCATAATGACACTAAGTATAAAATTGGAAGATCATTGGTGAATTTAACTCTAAGCTCCAGTTCGGTGCGCATTTTTTCGAAAATGAGAATAAAAAATTCTACCGTTATACAGTGAACCTGGCCCATTTTGGCAACCATTTTTTACTGTATTACCTGAATCAGCTGAAAAAATTTGTGAAGATACCATATTGCCCTCACTTTTTCTATGTCAAAATTTTAAAAAAGGACAATTATGACATTTCAAATGTCAAAAGACGACTGACTTTTGTGTTTTCAAATATTGCGGCTACGTCATCGTAGCATTTACTGTTGTAACGGTAGCATTTGTTTTTAATTAAAATGAGGAATTAATGTGCGTCAAATAGAGTCTAAATAGTGATGAAATATAAAGTTAAAAAGTTGAAAATTCCATAACAATTAAAATTATTTGTTATTTTTCACTTAAAATATTAATTTGATTATAATATACACCAAACAAGATCAACTTTTTCCTCCTCTAATCACATACAGCATCTTGCCCGTGATGAAGTTTATTAGATCTTCTTCTTGTCGAATGTCATAATAATTCGTAAATTATTTTTTTTCTTTCTTTTTTTTTTCTCCTTCAAAATGTAGACAAATTACATGGAGGATAGAGACATAAGAGCACTAAGCCAACGTTTGCCCATTAAAATTATAATTTAATTTTTCTTTCTTCCGATTAGTTACACATTTTTCAATAAAATAATTTTATAAGTAAATTCAATTTTTTTTATTTTTTAATCAAATATTTATATTTAAAAAAAACATTATTTCAAAAATTATAATTTCTGAGGGCAAACGGGAGCTAAGTCAGATCAATATAAGAGGAACCATTCAACTGTAATAGATTTATACTATACTATAATAGCATCATCAAACTAACTTGCATCCAATAAATAAATAATTTATACAAATTATATCCACAAACTTGCCAAATGAGAAATTAACAAGCCAAAGCTTGAATAGGTCTCGAACCTCCGCGTGGAATAAAAAACATTCGGAACCCATCCAAAAATCAAAAAAAAAAAACCCTCAAATTCCCTCTGAAATTGGTTCTAGAGCAGGTTTCCAAGGTCTTAGCCGTTGATTCGAAATCAATTTTACCGGAGTATCAATTTCCTCATCGGAACTTTCATCCACCACCGGCAGAACCTTGGAATAACGTCGTTTTGCCTTACTTTTAACACCGGTGGAAGCCTTGATCACTGCCATCTCCGATTCCGAGACCTTACTATGAACTCTACGTACAGGAATCAGTACATAAACTTTTCCGGCAGTTAATTCTTCATCGGCTTTCATCGCCGAAAACCGAGAATCAGATCCAGAAATCTCAACGGCCGGCGAAACAAAACGTGACCTGGTTCTTCAAGCATTAGATCTGCAGCAGTTAAAGGGATCTCAACAATCCGAATATTCCCATGGAGATCAATAATTTTCGCTGTTTGCGATTCGACAGAGCAGCAAGAAGTGAAATTCCCCATCAATATATGCGAAAATTGTAAGTAATTTGATGAATTCCTTTGCCTTTATTTTCTTGCTTTGATTCACAGTGAAGAGGAGTTGTATTTTATTTTGTATGTATCTCTCTCTAGTTATCCCTATATATATTGGGGTGTGGTGGGGGAGTCAAGAGAAATGAGAGTGTTGACTGTAAACGTGTTGGACCAAAGCCAAAGTGGTGGTCATACAGTTTAATTTACGCGGATTACTATTTCCTCGGTGGGCCCCCCACTAAATGTGAGAGGCCGGCCAGAGGTTGAGATTTTCTCATTTTTGAATATCTAACTAGACTGATTGTCTATCCAGATTGAACCGAGCGTCCAAGGAGCACGGTCCTAAATCTCGAATAAATCTTTCAAGTACTTGATGTAGACCGCAGACATACATTTATGATTGATATTTTGGACGTCATCCATAGAAAATTTGATTATTAAGTGGAATAAATATTATTATTAATAATGTATAAGAAACTGCAAATTCACGCAATGTTATTCATGATATCAAACTTGATGTTCATCGAAAAGATGAGTTATAGTTAAAGTGTTCTATTAGAGAGGATATGCAGTAAGAGAGAATGGTGTGTTTCAGATGGGACTCTATTAAGAATGGGGCCTTTTTGTTCTCGTCTTGTCCTTAATGCCAAACTTATTCGTCTAAGGTTCTTGTCCACAGGGTTGACTGAGCCTGAGTCTATCTCTATGACAAAAATAAAATTTTGATAATTTGGAACCGAAAATCACATTTAAATGAAGAGTTTGGATAGTGACAAGTCTCTTAGATGTCACAACTATTGTAGATTCGTTATTCGATGTCATTTTTGTTGATAAACTTTTCAACATTTATGGGCACATGTTTTAGTGAATTCTCAATAGTAGGTTCCAATGTCTTTATACGGTTGACATGTTTATTATAGTTTTA